>JANIHZ010116339.1:0-14933 GCA_027478365.1 Erythroxylum rufum | reverse complement strand
TTGTTCATGAGTCTTGCCTCTTGACATGCAACGGTTAAAATCTTATTTAGAGCTCTCTAACTTTGTATTTTCTATCTAGCCTTACTTGTGTACGAGTTTGGATTATATCATATGTTGGGTATGATTATTAAATTTTTTTTGTGTCAAAGTGAAACGTGCCCAAAAGTGAGAGAAAGTGCATATCAAAATTTTCTCCAGCCTCAATCTCTGACCAAACTAACTCTTCCTCTTGAAATTCAACGGATAGAATTTAATTTGTAGTCCTCTAACTTAATATTTTCTTTCTAGCCCTCTTTGTATACGAGTTTGTATTATGTCATATATTAGGGATGATTATTAGATTTTTTTGTGCGAAAGAGAAAAATGGCCAAAAAAGGATAGAAAGTTCATATCAAAATTTGCTCTAGTCTCGATCGACAACCAAACGACCTCTGATCTGGATGATATTTTAGTATGTTGTTCCTGAGTCTTATCTTTTGACATCCAATGGTTAAAATCTTATTTAGAGCTCTCTAACTTTGTATTTTCTATCTTGCCTTACTTGTGTATGAGTTTGTGTTATGTCATATGTTGGGGATGATTATTAGATTTTTTTTTTGTGTCAAAGTGAAAAGTGCCCAGAAGTGAAGGAAAGGTCATATCAAAATTTTCTCTAGTCCCGATCGATGACCAAACGACCTCTGAACTAGATGAAATTTTAGTATGTTGTTCCTGAATCATGCATCTTGACATCCAACAGTTAAAATCTTATTTAGAGCTCTATAACTTAGTTTTTTCTGTCTAGCACTAGTTGTATACAAGTTTGTATTACGTCATATATTAGGGATGATTATTAGATATTTTTGTGCCAAAGAGAAAAGTACCCAGAAGAGAGAGAAAGTTCATATTAAATTTGTTCTAATCTCGATCGATGACCAAACGACCTCTGATCTAGATGAAATTTTAGTATGTTGTTCCTAAGTCTTGCCTCTTGACATCCAATGGTTAAAATCTTATTTAGAGCTCTCAAGCTTAGTTTTTTCTTTCTAACCATACTTGTATTTGAGTTTGTTTTATGTCATATATTGGGGATGATTGTTAGATTTTTTTTGTAGCAAAGAGCCCAGAAGAGAGAGGAACTTCATATAAAATTATGCTCTAGTCTCGATCAATGACCAAACGACCTCTAATCTGGATGAAATTTTAGTATGTTGTTTCTGAGTCTTGCCTCTTGACATCTAACGGTTAAAACCTACTTTGAAGCTCTTTAACTTGGTATTTTCTGTATAGCCCTACTTGTATACGAGTTTGTGTTATTCCATATATTACGGATGATTATTAGATTTTTTTGTGCTAAAGAAAAAAGTGCCGAGAAGAGAGAGAAAGCTCATATTAATATTTACTCTAGTGTCGATCAATGACCAAACGACCTCTGATCTGGATAAAATTTTAGTATGTTATTCCTGAGTCTTGCCTCTTGACATCCAACGGCTAGAATATGATTTTGAGCTCTCTAACTTAGTATTTTCTATCTAGCCCCCTACTTGTGTACGAGTCTCTATTATGTCATATATTGGGGTTGATTATTAGATTTTTTTTGTGCCACAAAGAAATGTGCCCAGAAGAGAAAGAAAATTTTTATAAAAATTTGCTCTAGTCTCAATCGATGACCAAACGGCCCCTGAACTAGACGAAATTTTAGTATGTTGTTCCTGAGTCTTGTCTCTTGGCATCCAACGATTAAAATCTAATTTAGAGCTCCCTAACTTAGTATCTTCTATCCAGTCCTACTTGTATACGAGTTTGTAATATGTCATATATTGGGGATGATTATTAAAGTTTTTTTTGGCTAAAGAGAAAAGTGCCCAAGTGAGAGAAATCTCATATCAAAATTTGCTCTAGTCTCAATCGATGCGCAAACGACCTCTAATCTGGATGTAATTTTCGTTTGTTATTCATGAGTCTTGCCTCTTTGCATCTAAAGGTTAGAATCTGATTAGGAGCATTTTAACTTAGTATTTTTCAGTCTAGCCCTACTTGTATACGAGTTTGTATTATGTCATATATTGGGGATGATTATTAAAGAGAAAAGTTACCAAAAGAGAGAAATCTCATATCAAAATTTGCTCTAGTCATCGACGCCCAAACGACCTCTAATCTGGATGTAATTTTTGTTTCTTATTCATGAGTCTTACCTCTTTACATCCAAAGGATAGAATCTGATTAGGAGCTTTTTAACTTAGTATTTTCTGTCTAGCCCTACTTGTATACGAGTTTGTATTATGTCATATATTGGGGATAATTATTAGATTTTTTTGTGCTAAACAAAAAAGTTCCCAGAAGAGAGAGAAAGTTATTGTCAAAATTTACTCAAGGCTCGATCGATGATCAAACGACCTCTGATCGGGATAAAATTTTATTACGTTGTTCCTGAGTCTTGCCTGTTAACATCCAGCGGTTACCATCTGATTTGGAGCCCTCTAACTTAGTATTTTCTATGTAGCCCTCCTTGTATACGAGTTTGTATTATGTCTTATTTGAGTGATGATTATTAGATTTCGTTGTTAAAAAAAGAAAAGTGCCCAGAAGAGAGAGAAAGTGCATATCAAAATTTACTCCAGCCTCAATCGATGACCAATCGACGTCTGATCGGGATGAAATTTTAGTATGTTGTTCCTGAGACTTGCCTCTTGAAATCTAACGGCTACAATTTGATCTGAAGCTCTCTAACTTAGTATTTTGTTTCTAGCCTTTTTTGTATACGAGTTTGTGTTATGTCATATATTAGGGATGATTATTAGATTTTTTTGTGCCAAGTGAAAAGTGCCCAAAAAAAGAGTGAAAGTGCATATCAAAATTTGCTTTAGTCTCGATAGATGACCAAACGAACTCTGATCCTGATGAAATTTTAGTATGTTGTTTCTGATTCTTGCCTGTTGATTTGGAGCTCTCTAACTTAGAATTTTCTGTATAGACCTTCTTATATACGAGTTTGTACTACGTTATCTAATGGGGTTGATTATTATATTTTTTGTGTCAAATAGAAAAGGGCCTAGAAGAGAGAGAAAGTTCATATCAAAATTTTCTCTAGTCTCGATCGACGACCAAACGACCTCTAATTTGGAAGAGATTTTAGTATGTTGTTCCTGAGTTTTACCTCTTAACATCCAACGGTTAGAATCTGATTTGGAGCTTTTTAACTTAGTATTTTCTGTCTAGTCCTACTTGTATACGAGTTTGTATTATATCATATATTGGGGATGATTATTAGATTTTCTGTGCTAAAGGGAAAATTTCCAAGAAGAGAGAGAAAGTTCATATCAAAATTTACTCCAGTCTCAATCGATGACCAAGTGACCTCTGATCTGGATGAGATTTTAGTATGTTGTTCTTGAGTTTTAACTCTTGACATCCAACGATTAGAATCTAATTTGGAGCTTTTTAACTTAGTATTTTCTGTCTAGCCCTGCTTGTATACGCGTTTAGATTATGTCTTATTTAAGTGATGATTATTAGATTTTGTTGTAAAAAAAGAAAAGTACCCAGAAGAGAGAGAGAAAGTACATATCAAAATTTGCTCCAGGCTCAATCGATTACCAAATGACATCTGATTGTGATAAAATTTTAGTATGTTGTTCTTGAGTCTTGCCTCTTGAAATCCAACGGTTAGAATTTGATTTGAAGCTCTCTAACTTAGTATTTTCTTTCTAGCTTTCTTTGTATACGAGTTTGTATTATGTCATATATTAGGGAAGATTATTACATTTTTTGAGCCAAAGAGAAAAGTACCCAAAAAATAGAGAAAGTTTATATCAAAACTAGTTCTATTCTTGATCGATGATCAAAGGACCTCTAATCGGGATGAAATTTTAATATGTTGTTCCTGATTCTTGCCTGTTGACATCCGGCAGTTAGAATCTGATTTGTCACTCTCTAACCCAGTATTTTTTGTATAACCCTGCTTGTATACGAGTTTGTACTAAGTCATATATTAGGGAAGATTCTTAGATTTTTTGGTGCGAAAGAGAAAAGTGCCCGAAAGAAAGAGAAATCTCATATCAAAATTTGCTCTAGTCTCGATCGATACCCAAACGACCTCTAATGTGGATGAAATTTTTGTATGTTGTTCATGAGTCTTGCCTATTGACATCCAAAGGTTAGAATCTGATTTGGAACTTTTTAACTTAGTATTTTTCGGTCTAGCCCTACTTGTATATAAGTTTGTATTATGTCATATGTTGGTGATGATTATTAGATTTTTTTGTGCCAAAGAGAGAAGTACCTAGAAGAGAGAGAAAGTTCATATCAAAATTTGCTCTAGTGTCGGTCGATGATCAAAAGACCTCTGATCGAGATGAAATTTTAGTATGTTGTTCACGATACTAGCCTCTTGACATCCAGTGGTTAAAATCTGATTTGGAGCTCTCTAACTTAGTATTTTCTGTCTAGCCATCCTTGTATATGAGTTTGTATTATGTCTTACTTTAGTGATGATTGTTGATTTTTGTTGTGAAAAAAATAAAAGTGCCCAGAAGAGAGAGAAAGTGCATATCAAAATTTGTTCAAGCCTCAATCGATGACCAAACTACCTCTGATCAGGATGAAATTTTAGCATGTTGTTCCTGAGTCTTGCCTCTTGAAATCCAACGGTTAGAATTTGATTTGTAGTCTTCTAACTTAATATTTTCTTTCTAGCCCTCTTTCTGTACGAGTTTGTATTATGTCATATATTAGGGATGATTATTATATTTTTTTATGCCAAAGAGAAAAATGCCCAAAAAAGAGAGAAAGTTCATACCATAATTTTCTGTAGTCTCGATCGATGATCAAACGACCTCTGATCGGGATGAAATTTTAGTATGTTGTTCTTGAGTCTTGCCTTTTTATATCCAACGGTTAGAATCTGATTTGGAACTCTCTAACTTAGTATTTTATGTCTAGCTCTACCTGTATACGGGTTGGTATTATGTCATATATTGGGTATGGTTATTAGATTTTTTTGTGCCAAAAAGAAAAGTGGCCAGAAGAGAGAGAAAGTTCATATCAAAATTTGCTCTAGTCTTGATCGATGACCAAACGACCTCTGATCTGGATGAAATTTTAGTATGTTGTTCCTGAGTCTTGCCTCTTGACATCCAACGGTTAACGTCTGATTTGGAAGTCCCTAACTTAGTAATTTGTGTCTATCCCTACTTGTATACGAGTTTGTATTATGTTATATATTGGGGATGATTATTGGTTGTTTTTGTGTCAAGGAGACAAGTGCCCAGAAGAGAGAGAAAATTCATATCAAAATTTCCTTTAGTCTCGATCGGTAACCAAACGACCTCTGATCTGGTTGAAATTTTAGTATGTTGTTCCTGACTCTTGCCTCTTTAAATCCAATTTTTAGAATTTGATTTGAAGCTCTCTAACTTAGTATTTTCTTTCTAGCCTTCTTTGTATATGAGTTTGTATTTTTTCATATATTAGGGATGATTATAAGATTTTTTTTTGCGCCAAAGAGAAAAGTGCCCAAAAGAGAGAGAAAGTTCATATCAAAATTTCCTCCAGTTTCAATCGTTGACCAAACAACCTCTGATCGAGATGAAGTTTTAGTATGTTGTTCTTGAGTCTTGCCTCTTGAAATCTAATAGTTAGAATTTGATTTGAAGCTCCCTAGCCTAGTATTTTCCATCTAGCCTTCTTCATATACAAGTTTGTAGTATGTCATATATTAGGGATGATTATTAGATTTTTTGAAGCCAAAGAGAAAAGTACCCAAAAAAGAGAGAAAGTGCATATCAAAATTTGCTCTATTCTTGATCAATGATCAAATGACCTCTAATAGGGATAAAATATTTGTATATTGTTTCTGAGTCTTGTCTGTTGACATCCAACGGTTAGAATCTTATTTTGAGCTCTCTAACTTAGTATTTTCTGTATAGCCTTGCTTGTGTACGAGTTTGTATTATGTCATATATTGGGGATGATTATTAGATTTTTTTGTGCCAAAAAGAAATGTGCCCTAAGGAGATAGAAAGTTCATATCAAAATTTGCTCTAGTCTCGATCGATGAACAAACGACCTCTGATCTGGATGAAATTTTAGTATGTTGTTCCTAAGTCTTGCCTCTTGACATCCAACGGTTAACGTCTGATTTGGAGGTCCCTAACTTAGTAATTTGTGTCAGCCCTACTTGTATATGAGTTTGTATTATGTTATATATTGGGGATGATTATTGGATGTTTTTGTGTCAAGGAGACAAGTGCCCAGAAGAGAGAGAAAATTCATATCAAAATTTCCTTTAGTCTCGATCAGTAACTAAAGGACCTCTGATCTGGATGAAGTTTTAGTATGTTGTTCCTGAGTCTTGCCTCTTGAAATCCAATTTTGAGAATTTGATTTGATGCTCTCTAACTTAGAATTTTCTTTCTAACCTTCTTTGTATACGAGTTTGTATTTTTTCACATATTAGGGATGATTATTAGATTTTTTTTTGTGCCAAAAAGAAAAGTGCCCAGAAGAGAGAGATAGTTCATATGAAAATTTCCTCCAATATGAATCGATGATCAAACAACCTCTGATCGGGATGAAGTTTTAGTATGTTGCTCCTGAGTCTTGCCTCTTGAAAACCAACGGTTAGAATTTGATTTGCAGCTCTCTAACTTAGTATTTTCTATCTAGCCTTCTATGTGTACGAGTTTGTATTTTGTTATATATTAGGGATGATTATTAGATTTTTTTGTGCCTAAAGAGAAAAGTGCCCAGAAGAGAGAGAAAGTTCATATCAAAGTTTCCTCCAGTTTCAATCGATGACCAAACGACCTTTGATCGAGATGAAGTTTTAGTATGTTGTTCCTGAGTCTTTTCTCTTGAAATCTAATGGTTAGAATTTGATTTGAAGCTCCCTAGCTTAGTGTTTTCCATCTAGCCTTCTTCATATACAAGTTTGTAGTATGTCATATTAGGGATGATTATTAGATTTCTTGAAGCCAAAGAGAAAAGCACCCAAAAAAGAGAGAAAGTGCTTATCAAAATTTGCTCTTGTCTTGATCAATAATCAAACAACCTCTAATCGGGATAAAATATTAGTATATTGTTCCTGAGTCTTGTCTGTTGACCTCAAACTGTTAGAATCTGATTTTGAGCTCTCGAATTTAGTATTTTCTGTATATCCTTGCTTGTGTACGAGTTTGTATTATGTCATATATTGGGGATGATTATTAGATTTTTTTATGCCAAATAGAAAAGTGCCCTAAGGAGATAGAAAGTTCATATCAAAATTTGCTCTAGTCTCGATCGATGACCAAACGACCTCTGATCTGGATGAAATTTTAGTAGGTTGATCTTGAGTCTTGTCTCTTAACATCCAATGGTTAAAATCTTAATTAGAGCTCTCTAACTTACGTATTTTCTGTCTAGCCCTACTTGAATGCGATTTTGTGTTATGTTATATATTAGGAAAGATTATTAGATTTTTTTGTGCCAAAGAGAAAAGTACCCAGAAGAAAGAGAAAGCTCATATAAAAATTTGCTCTAGTCTCGATTGATGGCTAAACGACCTCTAACCTGGTTGAAATTTTAGTATGTTGTTCCTGAGTCTTACATTTTGACACCCAACGGTTAGAATCTGATTTGGAGCTCTCTAACTTGGTATTTTCTGTCTAGCACTACTTGTGTACAAGTTTGTGTTATGTCATATATTGAGGATGATTACTAGATTTTTTGTAGTGCCAAAGAGAAAAGTTCCCCGAAGAGAAAGAAAGTTAATAATAAAATTTGCTATAGTTTCGTTCGATAACCGAACGACCTCTGATCTCAATGAAATTTTAGTATGTTGTTCCTGAGTCTTGCCTCTTGACATCCAGCTGTTAAAGTCTTGTTTAGAGCTCTCCAACTTAGTATTTTCTGTCTAGCCCTACTTGTATAGGAGTTTGTATTATGTCATATATATGGGATGATTATTAGATTTTTTTGTGGCAAAGAGAAAAGCGGCCATAAAAGAGAGAAAGTTCATAATAAAATTTACTCTAGCCTCAATCGATGACCAAACGACCTCGGATTAGGATGAAATTTTAGTATGTTGTTCCTGAGTGTTCCTTCTTGACATCCAACAGTTAAAATCTATTTTAGAGCTGTCTAGCTTACGTATTTTTTATCTAGCCCTACTTGTATATGAGTTTTTATAATGTCATATATTGGGGATGACTGTTAGATTTTTTTTTGTGTCAAAGAGAAAAGTACCCATTAGAGAGAAAAAAGCTAATATCAAAATTTACTACAATCTCGATTGATGACTAAACGACCTCTAATCTGGTTGAAATTTTGGTATGTTGTTCCTGAGTCTTACCTTTTAATATACAACGGTTAGAATCTGATTTGGTGCTCTGTAACTTAGTTTTTTTGTCTAGCACTACTTGTGTACGAGTTTGTATTATGTCATATATTATGGACGATTATTAGATTTTTTGTGCCTAATTAGAAAAGTGCTCAGGAGAGAGAGAAAGTTCATGTCAAAATTTTCTTTACTCTGGATCGATGCCTAAACGACCTCTAATCTGGATGAAATTTTATTAGGTTGTTTATGAGTCTAGCTTCTTTACAACCAACGGTTATAATCTGATTTGGAGCTTTTTAACTTAGTATTTTTAGACTAGCCCTACTTGTATACGAGTTTTGTATTATGTCATATATTGAGGATAATTATTAGATTTTTTTGTGCCAAAGAGAAAAGTGCCCAGAAGAGAGAGAAAGTGCATATCAGAATTTGTTCTAGCCTCAACTGATGACCAAACGACCTCTGATCATGATGAAATTTTAGTATGTTGTTCTTGAGTCCCGCCTCTTGAAATCTAACAGTTGGAATTTGATTTGAAGCTCTCTAACTTAGTATTTTCTTTCTAGCCTTCTTTGTATACAAGTTTATATTATATCATATATTAGGGATGATTAGTAGAATTTTTTTGAGCCAAAGAGAAATGTGCCCAAAAAAGATAGAAAGGTCATATCAAAATTTGCTCTAGTCTCCATCGATGATTAAACGACCTCTGATCGGGATGAAATTTTAGTATATTGTTCCTATGTCTTGCTTGTTGACATCCAATGGTTAGAATCTGATTTGGAGCTCTCTAACTTAGAATTTTCTGTATAGCCCTGCTTGTATACGAGTTTGTATGATGTCATATATTGAGGATGATTATTAAATTTTTTTGTGCCCAAAGAGAAAAGTGCCCACAAGAGACAGAAAGTTCATATCAAAATTTCCTCCAGTTTCAATCGATGATCAAACGACCTCTGATTAGGATGAAATTTTAGTATGTTGTTCCTGAGACTTGTCTGTTGACATCCAGTGGTTAAATTCTGAATTCGAACTCTCTAACTTAGTATTTTCTGTCAAGCCCTCCTTGTATACGGGTTAGAATTTGATTTGAAGCTCTCTAACTTCGTATTTTCCTTCTAGCCTTCTTTGTATACAAGTTTGCACTATGTCATAAATTAGGGATGATTATTAGATTTTTTTGAGCCAAAGAGAAAAGTGCCCAAAAAAGAGAGAAAGCGTATATCAAAATTTACTCTTGTCTCGATCGATGATCAAACGACCTCTGATCGGGATAAAATTTTATTATATTGTTCCTGAATCTTGTCTGTTGACATCCAACAGTTAGAATCTGATTTGGAGCTCTCTAACTTAGTATTTTCTTTATAGCCAGGCTTGTGTACAAGTTTATATTATGTCATATATTGGGGATGATTATTAGATTTTTTGTGCCAAATAGAAAAGTGCCCTGAGGAGAGAGAAAGTTCATATCAAAATTTGCTCTAGTCTCAATCGATGACCAAACGACATCTGATCTGGATGGAATTTTAGTATGTTGTTCCTGAGTCTTGTCTCTTGACATCCAACGGTTAAAATAATTTTTAGAGCTCTCCAAGTTAAGTTTTTTTCTGTCTAGCCCTACTTGTATAAGAGTTTGTATTATGTCATATGTTGGGGATGATTATTAGATTTTTTTGTGCCAAAGACAAACGTACCCAGAAGAGAGAGAAAGCTTATATCAAAATTTGCTCCAGTCTCGATCGATAACTTAACGACCTCTAATCTGGATGAAATTTAGTATGTTGTTCATGAGCCTTACCTTTTCACATCCAACAGTTAGAATCTGATTAGGAGCTCTCTAACTTAGTATTTTCTGTCTAGCCCTACTTGTATACTAGTTTGTATTATGTCATATAATGGGGATGATTACTAGATTTTTTGTTGTGTCAAAGAGAAAAGTGCCAGAAGAGAAAGAAAGTTAATAAAAAATTTTGGTCTAGTCTCGTTCGATGACCAAACGACCTCTGATCTGGATGATATTTTAGTATGTTGTTCCTTAGACTAGCCTTTTAACATCCAACGGCTAAAATCTTATTTACAGCTCTCTAACTTAAGTATTTTCCGTCTAGCCCTACTTGTATAGGAGTTTGTAATATGTCATAACCTGGGCTAATTATTAGATTTTTTTGTACCAAAGAGAAAAGTACACAGAAGAGAGAGAAAGCTCATATAAAAATTTTCTCTAGTCTCGATCATTGACTAAACGACCTCTAATCTGGATGAAATTTTAGTATGTTGTTCCTGAGTCTTACCTTTTGACATCTAACGTTTAGAAACTGATTTGGAGCTCTCTAACTTGGTATTTTCTGCCTAGCCGTGCTTGTATATGAGTTTGCTTTATGTCATATATTGAGGATGATTACTAGATTTTTTGTTGTGTCAAAGAGAAAAGTGCCAGAAGAGAAAGAAAGTTAACAACAAAATTTCCTCTAGCCTCGTTCAATGGCCAAACGACCTCTGATCTAGATGAAATTTTAGTATGTTATTCCTGAGTCTTGCCTCTTGACATCCAACGGTTAAAGTCTTATATTGAGCTTTATAACTTAAGTTTTTTCTTTCTAGCCCTACATGCATATGAGTTTGTATTATGTCATATGTTGGGGATGATTATTAGATTTTTTATGTGCCAAAGATTTAAGTGCCTAGAAGAGGGAGAAAGTTCATATCAAAATTTGCTCTAGCCTCGATCGACGACCAAACGGCCTCTGATCTGGAGGAAATTTTAGTATGTTATTCCTGAGTCTTGTCTCTTGACATCGAACGATGAAAATCTTATTTATAGCTCTCTAACTTAAGTATTTTCTGTAGAGCCTTACTTATATAGGAGTTTGTATTATGTCATATATTGGGGATTATTATTAGATTTCTTTTGTGCCAAACAAAAAAGTACCTAGAAGAGAGAGAAAGCTTATATCAAAATTTTCTCCAGTCTCGATTGATGACTAAAGGACCTCTAATCTGGATGAAATTTTAGTATGTTGTTCCTAAGTCTTACCTTTTGACATCCAACGGTTAAAATCTGATTTGGAGCTCTCTAACTTAGTATTTTCTATCTAGCCCTACTTGTATACGAGTTTGTATTATGTCATATATTGGGGATGATTACTAGATTTTTTGTTGGGTTAAAGAGAAAAGTGCCCAGAAGAGAAAGAAAGTTAATAACAAAATTTTCTCTAGTCTTGTTC
Organism: Erythroxylum rufum; assembly: GCA_027478365.1. Classification (NCBI taxonomy): domain Eukaryota; kingdom Viridiplantae; phylum Streptophyta; class Magnoliopsida; order Malpighiales; family Erythroxylaceae; genus Erythroxylum; species Erythroxylum rufum. The sequence goes on along the minus strand of JANIHZ010116339.1, from coordinate 3,410 downwards.
GATGACCAAATGACCTCTAATCTGGATGAAATTTTAGTATGTTGTTCCTGAGTCTTGCCTTTTAACATCCAACGGCTAAAATCTTATTTACAGCTCTCTAACTTAAGTATTTTCTGTCTAGCCCTACTTATATAAGAGTTCGTATTATGTCATATACTTGGCTGATTATTACATTTTTTTGTACCAAAGAGAAAAGTACCTAGAAGAGAGAGAAAGCTAATATCAAAATTTGCTCCAGTCTCGATCGATGACTAAGCGACCTCTAATCTGGATGAAATTTTAGTACGTTGTTCCTGAGTCTTACCTTTTGACATCTAATGGTTAGAATATGATTTGGAGCTCTCTAAATTAGTATACGAGTTTGTATTATGTCATATATTAGGGATGATTATTAGATTTTTTTTGTGCCCAAAGAGAAAAGTGCCTAGGAGAGAGAGAAAGTTCATATCAAAATTTCCTTCAGTTTCAATTGATGACTAAACGACCTCTGATCGGGATGAAGTTTTAGTATATTGTTCCTGAGTCTTACCTCTTAAAATCCAACGGGCAGAATTTGATTTGAAGGTCTGTAGCTTATTATTTTCCTTCTAGCCTTCTTTGTATACAAGTATGTATTATGTCATATATTAAGGATGATTATTAGATTTTTTTGAGTCAAAGAGAAAAGTTCCCAAAAAAGAGAGAAAGTACATATCAAAGTCTGCTCTAGTCTCGATTAATTATCAAACGACCTCTGATTTGGATAAAATTTTAGTATATTCTTCCTAAGTCTTGTCTGTTGACATCTAACTGTTAGAATCTAATTTGGAGTTCTCTAACTTATTATTTTCTTTATAGCCCTACTTGCGTTTGATTTTTTATTATGTCATATATTGGCAATGATTTTTAGATTTTTTTGTGCCAAATAGAAAAGTGCCCTGAGGAGAGAGAAAGTTCATCTCAAATTTTGCTCTAGATTCGATCGACGACCAAACGCCCTCTGATCTGGATGAAATTTTAGTATTTTGTTCCTGAGTCTTGTCTCTTGACATCTAACGGTTAAAATCTTATTTAGAGCTCTCTAACTTAAGTTTTTTCTTTCTCGCACTACTTGTATATAAGTTTGTATTATGTCATATGTTGGGGATGATTATTAGATTTTTTGTGGCAAAGAGAAAATCGCCCAGAAGAGAGAGAAAGTACATAACAAAATTTGCTCTAGTGTCGATCGATTATCAAACGACCTCTGATTGGGATAAAATTTTAGTATATTGTTCCTGAGTCTTGTCTGTTGACATCTAACGGTTAGAATCTGATTTGGAGCTCTCTAACTTGGTATTTTCTGTATAGCCCTGCTTGTGTATGATTTTGTGTTATGTCATATATTGGGGATGATTATTAGATTTTTTTGTGGCAAAGAGAAAAGCACCTAGAAGAGAGAGAAAGTTCCTAACAAAAATTTGCTCTAGCCTCAATCGATGACCAAACGACCTCTGATCTGGATAAAATTTTAGTATGTTCTTCTTGACTCTTGCCTCTTGACATCAATCGGTTAAAATCTTATTTAGATCTCTCTAACTTAGTATTTTCTGTCCAGCCATACTTGTATATGAGTTTGTATTATGTCATATATTGGGGATGATTATTAGATTTTTTTATGGAAAAGAAAAAATCGCCCAGAAGAGAGAGAAAGTTTATATCAAAATTAGCTCTAGTCTTGATGGATGACCAAACAACCTCTAATCTGGATGAAATTTTAGCATGTTTTTCCTGAGTCTTGCCTCTTGACATCCAACAGTTAAAATCTAATTTAGAGCTCTCTAATATAGTATTTTCTATCTAGCCCTACTTATATATGACTTTTTATTATGTCATATATTGGGGATGATTATTAGAGCTTTTTTTGTGAAAGAGAAAAATGCCTAGAAGAGAGAGAAATCTCATATCAAAATTGGCTCTAGTCTGATCGATGCCTAAACTACCTCTAATCTGAATGAAATTTTCGTATGTTGTTCATGAGTCTTGCCTCTTGACATCTAACGGTTAGAATCTGATTTGGAGCATTTTAACTTAGTATTTTCTATCTAGCCCTACTTGTATATGAGTTTGTTTTATGTCATAAATTGGGGATGATTATTAGATTTTTGTGTACAAAAGAGAAATGTGCCCAGAAGAGGGAGAATGTTCATATGAAAATTTACTCTAGTCTTGATCATGACCAAACGACCTCTGATCTGGATGAAATTTTAGTATGTTGTTCCTGAGTCTTGCCTCTTGACATCCAACAGTTGAAATCTGATTTAGAGCTCTCTAACTTAGTATTTTCTGTTTAGCACTACTTGTATACATGTTTGTATTATGTCATATATTAGGGATGATTATTAGATTTTTTTGTGCCCAATTAGAAAAGTGGCCAGAATAGAGAAAAGGTTCATGTAAAAATTTGTTCTAGTCTCGATCGATGATCAAACGACCTCTGATCGGGATTAAATTTTAGTATGTTGTTCCTGAGTCTCCTGTTGACATCCAGCAGTTAAAATCTAATTTGGAGCTCTCTAACTTAGTATTTTATGTCTAGCCATACTTGTATACGAGTTTGTGTTATGTCATACATTGGGGATGATTACTAGATTTTTTATTGTGCCAAAGAGAAAAGTGCCCAGAAGAGAAAGAAAGTTAATAACAAAATTTGCTCTAGTCTCGTTCGATGACCAAACGACCTCTGATCTGGATGAAATTTTAGTATGTTATTCCTGAGTCTTGCCTCTTGACATCTAACGGTTGAAGTCTTTTTAGAGCTCTCTAACTTAGTACTTTCATTCTAGCCCTACTTGTATACAAGTTTGTATTATGTCATATATTGTGTTGGATCCCGTTACCGAAACCCAACCTTCTGACAGAATACCATCAAACTTTTGCATGTCATCCTTGTAATTGCTTCCAGAGCCCAACTCCCTGAGCCTTAAAACGTGTGCGTACGAATACTTGCCATTCCCGTGAATACAATCCAATGAAATTTCGACACTAAAAGTCTAATTCTCATACATACACAAATCTTAGTTCCGATCATAATCATAACTTACATAATTCATAATTCATCAACAAATAGGATTAACAAATTCTAATGGCACTCTAAGCCATAATACATCAATGTCTTAAATCCCAAAATACAAAAAAAATCATTTGAACTAATAATTCTTAACATGCCACCAATTCTTCTAATACACCACGAAGACAACACCGACAAATCGGGGTGAAGCCTTGACTCGCTTTCACTCCATCTCTTACTCAGATACCTGAAGGTGGGAGGAAAGGGGGGAGAGCTTGACAGCTCATAGGTAATAGGTTTATAACAAAGAATAAGCAAAACCGTTGAAATGTTCATTTGGTATAAAACTCATAATGAATTTATAAAATGTTTCATTCTCAAA
>JANIHZ010116245.1:0-14966 GCA_027478365.1 Erythroxylum rufum | reverse complement strand
TTCAAAGCAAGTTCTGAAGGTAATAACCTAAGGAAGCATCACATAAACAAAGAAATAAAATGACTATAGATGGAGTCGTATAGGCTCAATCCTCATATTGGCTCATATGAAAATGCATTATGCGTCTCTACACTACCTTATTGCTCAAGTGTCAAATTCTGAGTAAGCTTATGCAACCAATTACTTTTCATCACTCAACATGGTTCACTCTCTACTTAAGTGGCCTAATCCGAGTTTAAGCATGCATTCAATCTCATTCCAACTGGCATGATAGAATCTCATGGAAAAAAAACAAAATGATTCAAGTGTGGCTCCATTGCTAACACAACACAAAATAAAATAACAACCTAATACACCTAAAACATGCATCCTAATTAACAAAATGCAAACAGTGAGTAAGATAAACTAAAATAAAGCAATTGTTACCTCCCCACATTTGGACAACACATTTTCCTCAATATGACAAGGCAACCACAAAAGGAAACTAAAAAATAAGACACAACACCAAACAAACAAGCAAGTAAAACAACTAACAAGATAAATAAAACAATATAAAAAAGTAAAAGGTAAGAAACCTTCATGGAGATTGTGATGGCGAAGGCGTAAGGGAAGGGACTTCAATGTTCTTCATATTGATGAACTTGAAGAATTTCTTTTTGATGCACCACTACTCCTTATGCACTTGTCTCATTTGGGTGCCGAGCTCATTAATTTGCAGTGTCATTTGTTGATGGCTTTCGGCCATTGAAACTTATCGACATCTACTGCCATAGTTGGTTCGTCTTCAACTGCTTCTTCTTGGGGCTTCAGGGGCACCTGAGAGGAGGATGGTTGAGAAGTGGCTACATCCTTGCCCTTCTCGTTGTTAACATTAATACGCATCTGAGGATTTCAAAGCTCCATTGAATGAGACTCCAAAATTTTAGAACATCTCAAATAAGGTATATCAAACATATCAGGTCTAGCTATACGTACACCATCCACATTAAGATTATAGTGGAAAGTCAAAGCAGTAACAATGTAAGTCATGCCAAAATATGAGCTTTTCTTAGTAATAGAACCCACAATATATCGAAAATGAGATAAGGGGTATTCATTTTAATTTTACGATCCATGCACTAAAGAAAGAAAAGTTCCTTAGTCGAACACTTATTGCTTTCAATTTTGTTAAAAGCAATTAGGCACACAAACTTGTGAAGAAGGAAGTGCTCAGTGCTATAAATCAAAGTGTTGGGTACATTCTTAGAGTCAAAAATGTTTTCACCCGTAAGGATCTTCCAATAATCATCCACATTAAAATTATCATGGTCATCCAAAACTTTGGTGTTAGACAATTCAAAGATCACACGAATGACAATATAATCCAACCTATATGCATGGCCACCTATACTAAACTAGAGTGTGTCCATTTTAGTATTATAGCGCGTGGTGGTGAAAAATTTTATAGTCGTCATGGGGTATGTCAATACATCATAATGAATTAAACAACCCCAACCAATATTTGCAGCCAATTTTTCAATGTTAGGCCTTAGTATTATAGTTTCTAACAGGTTAAAATCAAAGTACCTAGGAGGCAATAACTCTCTATCATTAAAATCCCAGAATCTGATACCTTCTTCTTCTGAAAAATAGGGAATAGGGCATGAAAAGTGACTGCCATATCACGTTTACCTTCTCTAGAGACTTGGAGGTGTAGTTGGTCGGTTGGTTTACGGGCCAGAAGCTTCCTTTGAGCCATTTAAGGAGAAAAACCTACAAAAAGAGTCAAGAGAGAGATTAACACGTTTTTTAGAGAGAAAGAAAGAAAAACTTACCAAATCTTGGATTCTTGAGTGGGTAATATGAACTAAGTGTTAAGGGAGTGAATAATGATGGAAAAAGTGGAGAAAACGCCAAGATTTGGGGGAAAGATGAAGGATTTGTGAGGTTTGGGTAAGTGGGTGTCAATTTTAGAGTGATAGAATGTGAAAAGATGAAGAAAGAAGAAAGAATGGGGGATTTTTAAAAATCCTTCAGTTGGGGATCCCATGATGGTGGGAATCTTTGTGCTTCCCACGATCGTGGGTTAAGGCTCTAGAAAGTTTCTGAAGAGCCTTTCCATGTTCGTGGGAAACAGACCCATTCCCACGATTGTGGGCACTGTACAGACACCCAATCTTAATTTTCCAACTTTTTAGTCCTCTTCCAGGCTTAGCATGCATTCTTATCATTCAAGCATCCTGCAAACACATTAAAATCACCCAACCAAGAAAAAAATTGAAGAGAAAACAAGTTAAAACTCAAACAAAACCCAAGTAAAACTAAGAAATCATAGCAAACTCAAACCAAACATAGTCAAAATCAAACAAAAACAAGCAAAAAAAAGGTAAGCATGCTAAGTTAAGGTCATTAGCTTGACCATTCCACATGCATTCATGAAAGGGTGGAAAAAAGGAAATAGATGACTTCCCTTTCTTATGAGTATGTTCCTCCATAGTATGGCTTGCATCTATGCCCATTGACCTTGAATGCTTCACCCTTGTCATTTTCCAACTCTAAAGCTCCATGGGGAAACACTTGTAGGATCTTGAAGGGTCCACTCCATCTTAACTTGAGCTTTCCGGGAAATAACCGAAGTCGTGAATTAAATAAAAGCACTAAGTCCCCACTCTTAAACTCCTTCTTTTTAATGTGAGAGCATCATGCCACTTTTTTTCTCTTTCTTTATACAACTTAGCATTTTCATAAGCTTCAAATCTCAAATCTTTCAATTCATCAAGTTGTAACAATACCTTCTCACCGACAAGCTTCCCATCCATATTCAACTTTCGAATTGCTCAATAGGCTCTATGCTCCAACTCCAAAGGTAAATGGCAAGCCTTACCATACATAAGTCTAAATGGAGTAGTGCCTATAGGTGTCTTGAGGGTTATCCTATACGCCCAAGTGTATCGTCTAACTTCAAAGCCCAATCTTTCCTTGAAGTGTTCACTACCTTCCCCAAAATCTTCTTCAATTCTCTATTCACCACTTCCATTTAGCCACTCATTTATGGATGGTAAGGAGTCGCCACTCGATGATGCACATTATATCTTTTCAATAAAGCTTCAAAGGGTTTGTTGGAAAAATGACTCCCTCCATCACTAATTATCGCTTTAGGCACTCCAAATCTAGTGAAAATATTCTTAATAAATCTTTGCACCACCTTGCCATCATTGGTTGGAGTAGCTATGGCTTCAACCCACTTCGAAACATAATCAACTCCAACTAGTATATATGTGTTACCTAAGGAGGATGGGAATGGTCCCATAAAATTCAAGCCCCACACATCAAATATTTCTACTGCAATGACGTTCGAAAGTGGCATCTCATCCTGCTTTGATATGTTACCCACTCTCTGCATCTATCACACTTTAGCACTATGTTTCGGGCATCCTTGATTAAACTTGTCCAAAAGACCCATATTTTAAGATACGAGTTGTCATCTTATTTGCTCCATAATGTCCTGTATACACTAAACTATGACATTGAGTCAAAACATCAGGCTTTTCATCTTTAGGGACACACTTACGAATCACATTGTCATCACAAATTTTATATAACACAGGTTCATCCCAAATATAGCGAGAATACTAGAATAAGAAACGCTTCCTTTATTGATATGAGAGATCAGAAGGAGGAATACCACCTGAGAGGTAGTTTACAATATCTGCAAACTAAAGAAAAAAATGATTTTCTACCATCTTTAAAGCCTCATCAGGAAAGCTCCCCTCGATTTCCTCTTCTTCTTTATGATGCCTCCTTCAAGTTGTGATAGGTGGTCCACTACAACATCTTCTACTCCCTTCTTGTCTTTAATCTCAATATTGAATTCTTTAAGCAGCAGCACCCACCAGATGAGCCTAGCCTTGGCATCCTTCTTGACGAAAAGATATCGCAATGCTGCATGATCTGTAAAAACAACAACATGTGAGCCTAAAGATAAGAACAAAATTGCTCATATGCAAATACCACAGTAAGCAACTCTTTTTTCGTAGTTGTGTAACTCAGTTGTGCTCCAGTCAAAGTCTTGCTTGCGTAGTAAATGACATGCAACCTCTTTTCCTTCCACTGGCTAAGGATATAGCTAATGGCATGATCACTTGCATCACACATAATCTCGAAGGGAAGAGACCAATCTGGCGACGTTAGAATGGGTGTTGTTTTAATGGCTTTCTTCAACCTGGTAAAAGCTTCCAAACAAGCATCATCAAACACAAAAAGCACATCTTTAACTAATAAATGAGTTAAGGGTCTAATAATAAGAGAGAAATCCTTGATGAACAATATGTAGAACCCTACATGACAAAGGAAGGCTCGAATGCCCTTGATGTTGGTGGGAGCTTGACCGCGCGTCGTTACGCTAGTTAAAATAAAATAACTGAACCTACTACTATACCAGTAGTAAGTCTAGGTCGATCCTATAGAGAGTATGTAAAGTTTATGAAATAAAATTAACCGGTGTTTAGGTTTAACAGAGGGGTTTTGTTTTTGAAAGAAGAAAATAAAATGAAACTAATTAATAAAAACAAATTAAAGAAAACATGCAAAAAACGATAAAAGTGAGGAATTCGGTAGGGACCCAGTTCTTTGGTTCAATCTTGGCCTACACCCTAACTAAGCATATGTTATTGATTTGTTATTCTTTAACCTCTCCTAACAACTATTAATCATGGGTTAATAATTAATCCGAGTTTTCCCTCAGGTTTTGTTTAATCAAGATACGATCGTTAATTAAACCTAACTACCGAACAACCTAAAATACGATCTCTAGATTTAATTAGGCAGTAGTATTACGAATTAGGAAAATCGATTAATCAAGGCAACAACCACTTACGATGCGTCATTTCACTTAGGTCATGTTATCCCTAATTATTACAAATCATTAGTCGCTATACATGAATTTCAACATAACAATTACGGATTATATCAAAATTATAACAATAGTTTTACAATTAAACAATTCAATGAATGCATTAAAATCATCATCTCATAATACCCAATGGGTTCATACACAAATAACTGAACAATATCGAAAATCTGATTATCCATACATAATCAATTAATATAGGATAACAAAATCAATTCCTAATGAGAGAAAAAAAATTAAAAAAAATACTTAACTCGGGTCGTCGGCGTCAGGATGCCTAGCCCTTCATCAATCTCTTCTTAAAAAATGCTCCAGCCCCCATTCAATGTCCCTACCCAAAGACCCCTCTCTTTTGTGCTTCACTGCGTAATTACGCAGCCTACTCTCTGTTTACTGTACCTCCCTTCACTGTATCCTCACTATGGTTCGATAATTGAGAAAGAGGAGGACCCCTTAATCGAATTGCAAGCCAGGCTTTAATAAACATCCCTGAGGAAGCCAAGGAAAACAAATAGATAAATGAGGGTTAATGTGATAACTACCTAAAAGGGATGAAACAATTGCTCACTCAATATTCCCTAAATACTAACCAAGCGAATCAATATTGATGGAATAATTGTGCTCCTGGGAATTTGAGTAACGAAGCTTGTAGGAATTGGATTAGGCTTAGAAGACATAAGGTCAAAAGGACCAAGCTAATATGGAAAGGATGCCTCATGCCAAGAACCTCCTTCTTACTATGGATGGCAATGAGAAACAGTCTCCTTACTTTGCGTAATACTTGCCCTCTCTGTAAGGAAGGCTTGGAATCAATTACTTACTTTCATCGAGAGTCTTGAATCATGCCATGGATCTCTGCCTTTGGCAATGCACCCAAATAAACTCCCAGAGATAATCCAACTCATACAAAAGGACAAGTGTGAAATTAGGGGCGACACAGTAGCATACATGATTAATGTTGGAATATGTTTGCAAGAGCTGTAGATGGAAAGAAATAATAAAAGCTTCAATAAAAATGAGAACTCGATGAATGTAGTAATGGGAAAAGTACTTATAGAATAAGGGAACAACTTATTCTAAACAAAGAGGCCAAGTACTGTAACATTAGGTTAGCAAGAACTTAGATATCTAGCACAATCCATAGGCAATACTCAAATAGACATTCAAATCCAGACTATAACTATGGTTCTCATGTGATAGAGCTGATAGGGGAGAGGGTATTTTAGCAGATGCAAGGAACAATGAGGAAAGGACTAAACCGATAGTGTGGAGGGTGTATTCTAGAAGAAAGACCAATGGGCCCAAAGTAGGGTAGTTAGTATCAGCTGAGGTGGCAAAAGTAGGAGAATAACAGAATGGTACGGGGAGAGGAATATTATGTACGGGGAGAGGGAGGAGAGGAGGACAGAGAAGAATTAAGGAAAATTGTGACAGTAGGGTGTGCATACCTGCTGAGGAGCAATCTGCTCTGGTTTAGGGAAGAACTATCTTTATTCTACGGTAAGCAGCTATCTGTACTACGTTTTCTTTTGAATCAATACGAGAATCTCTAGTGTTACAAACTAGAGTTCTAACATCATGCATACTAAGACTGAAACTATGCAAAATGAAGGGTTCACCTGATGTTTATTCAAAGCAAAAGGAAGGTTTTGTAGCTGCGAGAGAAAAGTCAACCACAGAAGTACAACCATGGGAATAAAATCAAAAAACAAAATATGATTAGTTAATATGCAAAAAGTCAATACGTTCAAAAAGGAAAATTCAAAAAGTGAGGAAGCTTAGTACCTGTTCTATAATGGTGAAGTATGGAGAGTAGTTTTAGAGCTTCCATAGAGGATCCATAAGTAACTTAGAGAACAGCCCTCAAACAAGCAGATGAATGGTGGTAAGCAAAAACCAAGTTAGGATGGATGGAGGTCAAAACTAAGACAGTATGAAACTTAAAAAGGCTAAAACATGTTTAGGGTAACATGCATGCAAAAAAAGGATAGTGGAGTCATATCACGGCAATAATGCCTTATCCATCCAAGTGGTAAAATAGAGCTAAAATATTAAGAGTGCTAAAGATTGCTCTGTATGGTGACGTTGGATTTTGCTGTAAATTAATCTCCTTTGTACATTTCTTAATTTCTAATGAAATATTTACCTTCTCAAAAGAACTCCAATAAACAAGGGGCATAGTAAAGAAACTTATTATTCCAATATTCTGTTTTTTTATGAATTGAATCAAATAAGGGTTGACAATTCCTATAGGTGATTCTTTTGATTTAAATGAGTACTCTCAAATACTTAAAGGGAAATTTGAGATGTTTGAGCCTTAATAAATGTGAGAAGGAAAAATAGAATTGTAAGTCTAAAGCAAGAAGGAGAAGACAGTTACGTGAGCTGTCAAAGAACAAGCAATAATTAGTTATCTTCTTTTATAACAATTTCTGTTGTCTGTATATATACTCATCTGTCATAAAGAATAAAAATAGAGAGTATTCTTTAAACGTATCACCACTCTCTCATTTCTGGAAATTCACTGTTCACATTCATCCTCTGTTTTTCATATTTTCTGCAAAAATACTGTTCACGTTCATCCTCTCTTCATCATTTTTTAACATGGTATCAGAGATCATTTGTCCTTGAAACATCAGAAAATAGCTTATTCTCATGGCAAATCAAAGTTCAGCTTCATCTTACAATTCCTCACCAGTTGAAGATCCAAATTCTCCATGCTTCATTCATCCATCAGATAATCATAATACACTCATCACATCTCCAGAACTCACAGCACTCAACGATGCTACGTGGACCAGGTCTTTCATTCTTGCGCTTTCAATCAGAAACAAGAATGACTTCATTGATGGTACAATTTCTAAACCAGAGATTAACAATCCAATTTACAATGCATGGAATCGCTGTAATAATCTTATCATCTCCTGGCTTTTAAAATCTCTGAGTCAGTCATTAGCTTCAACAGTTTTCTACATAAACTCAGCTGCAAAAATATGGGAATTACTCAAAAAAAAGGTTTGGTCAACCTAATGATAATTGAATATGCAGATTACAATATGATCTATCTACGTTGAATCACAGAAACAAATCTGTTGATTGTCTATACAGAAATTACCATGATTCTTGAAGAGTTAAGGTACTATAGACCTTATCCTCATTGTCTATACAGAACTTACCATGATTCTTGAAGAGTTAAGGTACTATACAGAACTTACCATGATTCTTGAAGAGTTAAGGTACTATAGACCTTATCCTCATTGTCTATACAGAAATTGCAATCCTCATTGCTTTCAGCACTACGTGGAGCAACAGACGAAGGATGTTGTCTTTAAATTTCTGAATGGATTAAATGAGAGCTACTCTCATCAGTCTTCATAAGTTTTACTGATGAAACCATTTCCCACCTTGGAAGAATCATACAATATGGTAATGAGGGATGAATCTAGAAGGCTAATACAAGGTCTGTCACAGCCTCTAATTGAATCATCTGCGTTAGTATCTTTTGGTGACCAATTTAAGAAAGGGAAGACAGAAGTTATGTGCAGTCATTATGGAAAGAAAGGACATACAAAGGAGAAATGTTTCAGAATAATTGGTTTTCCTTCTGATTTTAAATTCACCAAACCAAAACGTCAAGGGAAAACATTGGTGAATATGGTTAGTTCAGATGGAAACGATGTTACAAACAATAAAGAGAGTGACTCTGCTAAGGTTCAAGAAACATTTCCAATGACATTAACGAAAAATCGGATGCAGAAATCACTGGACCTTCTAAGTGGACAGGGAACAGCTCAATCATCAAGCTCTAACTCGAGTATTCGCAATACACAGCCAAATGATCTAGGTAGTACACATTATTCCAACTTCGCATGTACATCTTTTACCTCTCCTGTTTCATTCAACACAAGCATATTTGACGCATTTCAAAAATCTACAACATCATTGAATGATAAATGGGTGTTAGACATAGGTGCTTCTGATCACATGTACAGCAATGCTTCACTTTTATATAATGTCAGATCTATAAACATGTATGTTCAGATGCCAAATGGTCAAAAGGTTCAAGTTACTCACCTAGGTTCTGTATCACTTTTTCCTTCTCTACACATAAACAATGTAATGTGCATTCCCTTATTTAAGTTCAATCTCCTGTCTGTTGCAAAATCTCACAAATGTTCCTTTGTGTTTTCCCCTAAACACTGTGAAATCCAGGGCCTGTATTCCCAGATGACAATTGGTCATGCTAAAGAATATGCGGGTCTATACTTCCTTCAACAAGTTTCAAATTCCTCTGAAAAAGCTTCTGGAGTCACCAGTAAACTTAGCTCAGTTTTTGTTTCCAATGTAAACACTAACTCAAGACCATCAGTGTTAGATATTTGGCATTATAGACTTGGTCATGTTGCTCATGATAGATTGAGTATAATAAACAAATCCTACTCTGATATAGTGTCTCATCCCAACAATATCTATGAGATCTGCCCGTTAGCCGAAAAAAGAGACTCCCCTTTCCCTCACATATCAACAACACTGAAAAACCTTTTGATTTATTACATATTGACATTTGGGGACCGTATTTTGACCCAGCAATTAGTGGTTTTCATTATTTCATTACACTAGTTGATGACTTTACTAGAGTTGCTTGGGTATATCTCATGACACAAGTGAAATGTGTAAGTCATTCTACCTATTTTTTACAAACTGATTGAAACACAATTCAATAGAACAACACAATTCAATAGAACCATTAAAAGAATCAGATCTGATAATGCCAAGGAACTTAACATGAAATCCTTCTTTAACGAAAAAGGAATTGAACATCAGCTGTCTTGTGTTGAAACTCCTCAACAAGAAGCCATTGTCGAAAGAAAAAATCAACACCTACTTAACATTGCTAGAGCTCTCACGTTTCAGTCCAAACTTCCAAAGAAATTCTGGGGAGAAGCAATTCTCACATTCTGCTATATAATCAACAGAATTCCTACAAGTGTCTTGCAAAATCTCACACCTTTTGAAAAACTTCTTGGAAAAACACCTCACTACTTACACATGAAAGTCTTTGGCTCACTCTATTTTGCTTCCACACTTCACAATCACAGACAAAAATTTAACGTTAGAGCAAGGAATGTGTTTTTATTGGATAAATTTATTATCTTGATAATCATCAAATCTTTGTCTCAAGAGACGTTTTTCTTGAACATGTTTTTCCTTTTGATCCAAATTTTCCTTTGGACAACATACTCAATAATTATTCTCATCTTGATTTGTATGATTTTTCATCAAACACATCATATTTACATAGCAATGACAACAATCAACCTACAAATGCATCAAGATCTGCTTATAATCCTATCATTTAATGCCCTGCGTCACCCTTACAAGAAACATCTTCTTCATTAATTCAATCACCTCATCTTCAACCACTCAATCAACCCACTAGCACTCCACAACCTGTTAGACGTTCAACAAGGCAACCCAAAATTCCCAAATATCTTGACATATATCAGCATAATCTAAGATGAATTCCTCATCAACCACTCAACACCCCATCTCTAATTTTCTCACAACCTCTAAACTCTCAAAGAAGCACAATTGTTTTGTATCTGCACTTACAACCTTGCAGGAACCTACCCACTACCACGAGGTTGTGTATGTGGAGCATTGGAGAAGAGCAATGGATCAAGAGCTACATGCTTTACAAGAAAATGATATTTGGGACGTTGTAAGTCTTCCACCTAGACAGAACGTCGTTGGCTGCAAATGGGTGTATAAGACAAAGTTAAACTCAAACGGAACAATTCAACGAATCAAGGCAAGAATTGTAGCAAAAGGTTTTAATCAAAAGGTTGGTTTTAACTAAACGAAACCTTCAATCCAGTTGTTAAACAAACCACCGTATGACTATTCTTCACCCTAGCTGCAAAACGTGGTTGGAAGTTGCAGCAGCTTGACAATGCGTTGTTAAATGGTGAATTACTTGAAGATGTGTATATGGAATTACCTCAGGGCTATGGAGTAAATGGGAGAAGCAGGGAGCAACTGATAGTATAGTATGTAAACTCAAAAAATCACTTTACAGACTCAAGCAGGCTCTTAGACAGTGGAACTCTAAATTTACTGAAGCTCTCCTTGAGTTTGGTTTCTCTCAATCCAGGTCAGATTACTCCTTATTCACAAAAATGTCTTCCGATGGTCTGATATCACTATTAGTTTATATAGATGATATTCTAATTAGATGCAAAATGCAAGAAGGAATTAATATAGTACTCAATTTCATGAGTACAAAGTTCAAATTCAAAAACTTAGGACAACCTAGGTTCTTCCTTGGAGTTGAAATAGTAATATCAGAAAAGGGGATAGTTTTGTGTCAGAAAATATACCTTAGATCTTGTGGAACAATATGGGCTGTTAGGTGCAAAACCAAGTTCAATACCTATTGAACCAAGTCATGGATTGAGACAAATGGAAAAGGATTTCTTGGATAACTGATATACCTCACCTTTACAAGACCTGACCTTAATTATTCAATCCATATCCTATCCCAATTTATGAGCAAACTAGCCAAGATGCATTGGCAAGCTGCTTTGAAAGTGGTCAAATACTTGAAAGGAACACCAGGACAAGGAATTACTCTAAATGTTGAAGAAAATACACAGCTAGAATGCTACACAGATAGTGATTGGGGAACTTGTCCAAACACAAGAAGATCCATATCTAGCTTTAGTGTAATGTATGGAGAAGCTATGATCAGCTAGAAAGCTAAGAAACAATCAGTAGTCGCTCGAAGCTCAAGTGAAGCAGAGTATAGAGCCATGACTCTTGTATGTTGTGAAGTACTTTGGATTAAGAATTTACTTGAAGATTTCAAGCTAAAGTATAAAGGGACAGTCATAATGTATTGCGACAATCAATCAGCTATTCAGATATGTAAAAACCCTGTACATCATGAGAGAACGAGCACTTTGAGATAGATTGTCATTTTATTAGAGAAAAGGTTGAAGAAGGAACTGTAAGAATTGAATATGTGACAACTAAAGAGCATATCGCAGACACCACACAAAGGCTCTCAATTCATCTCAGTTCAGATTTTTAATTGCCAAGATGAACTTGATCAATATTCATGCTCATCTTAAGGGGGAGTGTGAGAAGGCAAAATAGAATTGTGCGTCTAAAGCAAGAAGGAAGGAGAAGATAGTTACGTGAGCTGTCAAAGAAGAAGCACTAATTAGTTATGTCCTTTTATAACAATTTATGTTGTAAACTATAACAAACTTCTGTATATATACTCATTTGTCATAAAGAATAAAAATAGAGAGTATTCTTCAAATATATCATCACTCTCTCATTTCTAGAAATTCATTGTTCATATTCATCCTCTGTTTTTCATATTTTCTGCAAAAAAAAATGTTCACGTTCATCCTCTCTTCATCGTTTTTTAACAATAAATTAGAGAGATGAGTTGTTGAATCTAAAGAATTTGCCTATATGTAGATTTTGCTTTTGTTATAACTGTTAAAGAGCCTGATAGCCTATTAAAGTGTTTATAGTGTCCATCAAGGTTCTAATTAAACCAATTAGAATTACATAATCAACGGTGATCATCTGCAAATGAAAGGTTAAACAACTTTAACTTCTTTCATTTTTGGCGATTCTTAACCAAATTTAATTTAAAATAGGCTTGGAAAAGGAAAATTAGGTTTTTGGAATACTAGAAAGTTTTAATACTTTTATAAAGTCCTCTCTCTCTCTCTCTCTCTAACTCTGCCCCTTATTAAGCAAAACAACCACAACATATAAAAGGAAAATTATCATATTTTTAATTAATTTTAAATTTGATTTTTAAGTCTGGATTTCTTTATTCAAGCTCATTACCTAATTTAATTTTGAAAAGAAACATTCGAGTTGTAGTCATCTTAAACTAAGGCTTATGGGATTACATTTCCTAACATACATTTTAGAAATGCATTATCTATATTAACTAAACCCAAATAAAGGTATATACAAAAATTCATAATTTTAACTAATAGAAACAAACAATACGACCTTTTAAACCAATTGATAAACTATTGGAGTTTTCATTTAGATTAAGATGAAATGATTTGAGCTATTGAATGTTTTGAAAGTCCCCTAACCAACTTTAAAAGAACATAAGCCCAATTAGGGATAAACTCCAATAGGCTAAACAAATATAGGAAATTCAAGTATTGTAAGGCAAAATTCATTTTTTAATTTAGACAAGTATTTTTCTATAAATCTATCGGAAATAACCTCTCTAATAATTTGAGGCAAGACTGTGTACTATTAAACCTGCTCAGACTCTACATCTAAATGAAATTTTTACTAGGATGTTATTATTTGTTGTTTTATACAACCAATTGTATAGAACCAAATACATTCTCTAATAAGTCTCCATGGCTAAGTCAAGATTATACTTCCTGTGCCTTGTCCATTAATCAACGAGTTAAATACAACATACCTAAGAACAAGGTCTCTCTCACGCATTTCATCAAACAACTAAATTGCATTATCCAACCTACCTTTTTTGAACACCCTATTAATCAAAACATGATAAGTGAAAACATCAGAGACAACTTTGTCCTCCTCTAAACTCCCTAACTTACGATATCTGCTGGTCAAAGTATTAAAATTCATAAGTATGCCTTGCGTCATAATTTCGTCGAATTCATCTATGCATCTCTAATTTTACCATCCTTAAAAAATTTATGCATCAAAATTAGAAATTATAGCTATCAGATAGATATCCATAATCCAAACATAACTAAGAACAAGGTCTCTCTCACGCATTTCATTAAACAACTAAATTGCGTTATCCATCCTACCTTCTTTGAACACCCTATTAATCAAAACATTATAAGTGAAAACATTAGAGACAACTTTGTCATCCTCCATAGTCATCTTCAACCTAAAACCCTCCTCTAAATTCCCTAACTTACGATATCAGTTGGTCAAAGTATTAAAAGTGATAAGTATGCCTTGCGTCATAATTTTGTCGAATTCATCTGCATCTCTAATTTTGCCATCCTTAAAAAATTTATGCATCACAATTAGAAATTATAGCTATCAGATAGATATCCATAATCTAAAATCTCAAAGTATAAACCCCAAGTCACAGTAGGCAAGCTGGTTTTAATAACACTAATCATCGTATTGGGCAAAAGCCTCAAAGAAAAATGAGGTATTCCTAGATTATGTTTCCTAACTAATTTAAAGCACCGAATGCCATCGTGTGAATCCCGGTTCTATATAGCAATTCATCAAAGCATCAAACTAGAAGTGGAACGGGTATCTTTAGTTTGGAGCATTGAGGGAGGAAAAAACAGCCAAGGGAATAGAGTCTTTACCAGTGGGAGTGACAATGTAAGTAGCGAGACCACGAGGTTAACAAGGTGATGGCCCTCAAACTGAAAGTGGAGAATACAGAGAGAGGCATTTGAGATGAAAGTAGTGTGTTGATGGCCCTAATAGACAGCTAAATTCCTCTCCTAATTTATGTTCAACAAGATGTTCCTTGGATAATGTCGTGGTTTCTTGCCTCTTTGAGCATCTTCGGTGATGCTTTAAATCGTAGGAACCTGTAATCATGATGGAAATATTTTGATGGATTTAGGATTTCTATAAGATAAATGGTTTTGATGCCAAGTCGTTGAGAGAGTCCTGAAATAAAGAAGAAGAAGAAAAGGAAAGGCTTCTTTGGATTTTCATCAGTTGATGATCGGTAATTAGCATTTGATGGATATAGCGTGACAGAGTTAGGGGCTGTTTCAAACCTTCGAATTGAATTAATTGAATTCAATTAGATTAATAAAGCTGGGGTTGAATTCAATTTACATTGTTTGGAATAAATCTAGTAATATTAAAATGGAATTCAATTACACTGTTTGTAACAAATCCAGTAATATTATAATTGAATTCAGTTACACTGAACTTTAATTTATATTTGATTTAATAATTAAAAATAATTTAAATAAATATTAAGTTTTATATTATTAAAAATAATTTAAACAAATATTAAGTTTTAGATAAAAAGTTAATTTTTAAAATGTTTCATTTTATTTAA
>JANIHZ010116237.1:0-14968 GCA_027478365.1 Erythroxylum rufum | reverse complement strand
CCTACACAAACCCTAACCTCCATTCTATCCCATTTCTTGAATCTAACTCAAAGAAAGATAAATACTTACCTTTAGCACTTGATTTCTCTTCCTTTTCTCCTTCTTTCTTCCTCCCTTCAAGCTTCCTACGACTTTCTCTCTCCTTTTTCTCTCTTGGCCGAAACTCTCCTCTCTTCTTCTCTTGTTCACGTTTTCTCTTCTTTCTTCTAGAGTTTTCGACACTCTTCCTTCCCTTCTTTTTCTAATTCATTTTTATATCTCAACTTAAAATCCTCCTCCCAAAACTACATAGTTTTGGCCTCCCTTAGGTTACTAAGCTTTTGGGCTCTCCTCCTCCCAAGCCCACTACACCCTAATCCATTTATTTCTAATCCTCCTTCTCCTTATTCCATTTAACCCTAAGGCCCATTCTTCCAACAAACCCTTCATTAAAAGCCCAACTTTTAATCCCAATCATGCTTACTAATTCCAAGACTCAATAAATATAAATAGATATATAATTAAACAATTAAGACAAAATAAAAAGAAATTAAAGTAGAATAAATAAATGAATAAAAATCAATAAAATAAATAATTAAAAAAAATCCGGGGCCCAACATTATATGGTTTAAAACAAGCTCTTAGAGTTTGGTGTGATAGACTAAGTGCATTTCTTATAGCAAATGGATTCTTTAAAGGCAAAGTTGACACTACACCTTTTATTAAAACAAACTAGCATGATATCCTAATTGTTTAAATTTATGTCGATGGTATTATTTTTAGTGCTATTAATAAGAATATATGAAAATAATTACTCAAGTATATGAGTAGGGAGTTTGAGATAAGCATCATGGTAGAACTTAACTTCTTTCTTAGACTCTAAATCAAGCAAATGTAGGATGGTATATTTATAAATCAGGCAAAGCACACCAAAGAACTACTCATATGCTTTGGAATGGATGAGGACAAACCATTAGGGAAACTTATGAGCATTATAACAAAATTGAATAAAGATGAAGAGGGCAACTCTATTGAGGTGTGATTAGTAGCTTAATTTATCTTACTGCAAGTAGGCCCGATATCATGTTTAGAATTATCCTACTTGCTATATTTGAATTAAGTCATAGAGAATCACATCCATTAGCCATTAAGTGCATCCTTAGATACTTATGCGGAACCATTTCACTAAGACTTTAGTACCCTGAGACTAGGTTCTTTGACTTAATTAATTGGATGCAAAATTTTCATGTAGCCTTTTGGATAGAAAGGGGACATCCAACTTGTTAATTTTTAGGAAAGAATTAGTTGCTTGGTTTAGTAAGAACTAAAATTTGGTGGCTTTATCAATAGAAGCTGGATAAATGGCAATTCACAATTGTTATACTCAAAATTCTTTTATTGAAATAACAACTTAGAGAATGTGGATTATATCTTAATAAAATACTAATTAAATGTGATAATACTAATGTCATTTGTCTCATAAAGACTATTCAATATTCTAGGATCGAGCACATAACAATTAACTATCATTTTATAAGAGACCATGAGCAAAATGGAGATATTGAACTATAATTAATAGATACACAACACTAATTAGTCGACATCTTTACTAAACCTATAGGTGAGGATAGATTTGTTAAATCAGAAGAGAATTAGGGATGATTGATGGAAATTCCTTTAGATAAATTTTATGTTGATTTTTTAGTTAATATATGGTTATTACGATTTATTTTTCTCTCTAAAATTTTTAATATAAGTTACCAAAACTGATTGATCTATTAGTGATCAATGTTCTAAAAACAAGTAAGTTGAATTTTTTTTCCTAGAGTTTGCTCTTAGATTGATCTCACAACTAGTCACCCAACTAGTCTAGTTGGTCAACCAATATTGTTAAATCTTGAATCCAATTTTTTCCACCCAATGGTTGACTAATGATGCAAATTGGTCAACCAATCAGTCATATTTTTGACCAATATATCGCGTTCTTAAACCATATTCCTCCATCTTTTCTTCTCACTCCCTTATTTTCTTCATTTTTTCCGTTTTCTCTCCATAAAACTTTCTTAAGAAATCCCATCACCCACTCCTCATCTCTGGTGCATACTTCCTCCACAGTGCCTCCGAAACACCTTCATAGTGTCTTTACAACATGTCCATAGCTAACCTTCTTCATTGTTACTGTTGCTTCCTCAATGAGGTTCAAATGACTTCTACAGCTCCAATCAATTACGTTACATGCCAAAATTCCTACTAAATAATCTCCATTCCTCTACTCCTCCTACATTTTCAGCAGTAAGCCCTAAATTTAATTTATTTGGGATTTTCTTTAAAGTTTCACATGCTCAGTTGATGATCGCATTTGCATCTAAGCTTAATTTTTATCATGTTTGTGTATGTTTATGCTTTCAATTTCAAGTATAACACTTCCAATTGCATTAAATGAGCATTTAGGGTGAATTAGGGTTTTAGAATTCAAAGTTTCCTTATTGCATGTGAATTGCATTGAATTTTTCAAAATTGAAAGCCCTTATATGATACATTTAAGAATTACTAACTCCCAATTAGTTTAAATTATGTTTAATTTTGTCCGAATTGTAATTTTAACCCCATTTTCTCAAGTCAATTTTGAGGATTTCCTTATTATGCATTATTTTTCAAAATTAAAGGTTTATTTATTCAATTGATGATTGTTTTACACCTCTTTTACTATGAATTTCCTTACAATGTGTTTAATTTTATCAAAATTTCTAATCATTTTTGTATCCATGACAATTGGGTAATTTTTTTCTTTATACATTACTTTTCAAAATTAACGTCCTCTTAACTAAGTTGAAGATTAGTTTATCCTCTTAACTAAATTGATGATTACTTTAAGTCCTTTTTGATTATATATTACATTACACTATGTTTAATTTGACCGAACTTTGTTTTAAAGTATTTTAACTGCAAATTACTTTGAATTGCATATACTTTTAGTACAAGTCATCTCTTAATTATCTTTACCATGCATGTTAACTTTCTCTTTAAAGTTGTAAAATTAAGATTATAGTATTGTTATTTTCTCTATCCTGCACGTAATTTTTCATATCTAGCCTTTATTTTCCTTTTGTACATTTCCTTTTGTCATTTACCTTAAATTGGGATTTATGGCAAGAACTAGATGGAACCCCTATTCCCTACAACTAGGATTCACACATGAGGTAGAGCTACTCATACATCCTTTAGGACTCGTAGGACTAGAGCACTCCTAGTGAGGATGAATATTTATTATATTACTTGTCCTTAATTCCAAAATTATGCTTCTTGGGATCTACACGAAAATTGTGCTATTTCCCCTACCAGTCTAGACTACTTTAAGGATCATGGTCTTGTTTGATATTTCATTAATCAAGGGTAGGAACCCCTCCTTGCCAAGAATTATAGGATTTGTCCTACCACAGTTTGTTTATTTTACACCAATCTTCATTTTAAGGTGATTCGTGATGATATTCATATTTTTTTGAGAGTTTATGGTAGTGATACTCACCTTATTTCTAATCTAATAACTGATATCTTAGGGATTCCTATCCCTGAACTTCCTTCATCCTATAATTGTCATACTAGATACAACATTCAAGCTTACTCTGTGCCTAATAAAGTCAAAATTACTTTTTAGTTAGGCCCCTATACAAAGGTCCATAAAAAGCCCAATGATGTATGTGGCCTCAATACTATTCCTTGTTTCCACCATATCTTTATAAAGTATAAGTACGCCTCTACTAGTGATCACTTTTCCTTCCTAAACCATGATTATCTTAAGTTCCTTTCTAGTTTTATATTAAAAATATTCATCTTGGTTTTTTTTGTTGCTCAATATGATTAATTTCCATCAAACCAAAAAAAACAGAAACAAAATATTCCATATGCCCTCTCATCCTTAGCCTCATCTTTCAACACTTCCAAATTCCTTCTCTTCTATGAATCTCCTACTCTTCATAGCATGGGATATCAATTGGTTGATTGGCATATGACTAGACCACATTAGTGATAACATCTATATCCTCAACACTCATCTTTAGTTTATAAGACTTCACCTACGATGGTCCCAATAAGCCCCTTTTGAGCCACATTGTTGAGCTACCTGCACATGACGAGGCCACCACCTTTTGACTACATCAACGATCCCTACCAAATTCTCATCTTGCAGCGATTGAGTATCAACTTACTATGTTACTAGGTGAGCTTGATTCTTTTCAAGACATCATGATGCAATGCCTTGACGATATTTACAGTTTGATTAAGTCTTATTTCCTATCTCTAATTAGTTGATTAATTTTTATGTTTCCAAAGGGGGAGATTTTTTTTGATATTAGAGATAAATGAAATAATTTAAGGGGAGTATATATAGTTATATATCTCTTTAAAAATGTATAATATTGTTAAATATTTGTCATAATATTGTTGTGATATATGGATTTATATTTTTTAT
Source organism: Erythroxylum rufum (assembly GCA_027478365.1). Lineage (NCBI taxonomy): Eukaryota > Viridiplantae > Streptophyta > Magnoliopsida > Malpighiales > Erythroxylaceae > Erythroxylum > Erythroxylum rufum. Next base: position 10,521 of record JANIHZ010116237.1, on the reverse strand, counting down.
GAATGAATTGAGGGGGAGTTTATTATTATCTCAATATTAGTTGTAAATTTTCTAACTGCATTCTCATAATACTTTCTAATATCATAAATGTTTTTGTCATCATTAAAAAAGGGGAGATGATAAATTAAGGGAGATTTTGATTGAGGTTTTTATGATAAAAAAACACGAGTATTACTAAAGAATTTTTTAATGTTACGAGTGTGAAGGGATATGAGAATACAATCTTATGGTATCAAAGGCTTATGATAGAAAATACAATTTGCAAATTTCAAGATCAAGTCAAGAAAAAGATTAAGCATCATTGAGGTTTTTTCATTTTTTACTTATTATAAGCTCATCTTGATTGTCTTTGATAATTTAAAAGGCTCACTATGTATAAACATTTCATTTCATTTCTTAGCATGAGTCTTTACATTCACTAATAGGTGTTAAAGCTTTTTGTTTTAATGTAAAATCTTGTTAATCTTTTAATAATCTTTTAGGAACATTTTGGGAAAAGTTTTAATCATATTTGGATTAAATAAAATAATTTTGCGCATTTGAAGTTATTTAAATCATGTTTTTGGGTGAATGGTTAACCTATATAGGTTAGTGGTTAACCAATATATGTTAAAGTTATTAAATTTTATGTACAGTGAGTTTGTAGCAACATTTGTTAATGTATTAATCAACTGATGTATCATATTGGTTAAACAGTATTTGTATTAGTCGATCAGTGTTCTAACAACTAGTGAATCTAGAGCTTTAATACATACTAGTCAAGCAGTATGTTATATTGGTCGACTAGTGCATCAAATATAGCCATTGTAATGGCTAGTTTTTGGCTTCAATGACTATTTTAGGTCCCAAAACACTATAAATAGGTTTTTTCTCATTGGTTTTAGATTGAAGTATTTGAGTGTTTTATAAACAAATTTTTATGTATTTTTCAATTATTTGAACATTCATTATTTCATTTTAAGTGTAAGAGCCTTTTTTGTGATTATCAAAGCATCCATGTGATCAATTTTTAAGTTATAAGCTATTTTTATGTTTGAGATCATTGTATTAAATTTATTAAGAATGATTTGGGGTTCCTCTTTACTTTAAAGAGAGATTGAAAAGGAGGTTCCAATTTTCCAAAAAAAAAAAAAGATTACATAAAGAGTATTCTTTGCCTTAAAAAAGAACTATAGTGGAAATCCAAGATGAGTCATAGGAGTGGATGTAGGTAAGGATTATTTATCGAACCACTATAAATCAATTTACATTTCTCTTTCCTTTCTCTTTATTTTATTATTTAGAGATATAATTTAGTTCATTTACTTTTGTTTCTTTCTTGCCTTCATGATAATGTGTAGACATTATTATCAAGTTAGTAAACTTTAGTTAAAATCTTGAATTTACCCAATTCACCCTACTTTTGGGTACCATTAAACAATAACCCTTGCATTTAGGCTAAAGTGTTTTGTCTTTATTTTAAGGCTTGACCAAACTGACTTTAGGTTTGTTCAAGAAATCTGAGTCATATTGGCCATTCTAAGCTGAGTTCAAGCTTGACCCAAAACCTAATCAACTTAAACTTTTACTTATTAAATCAAGTTTAGTTGAGCTAGGCTATTTCCTAAATCCTAATTTTATTTCAAGACTTTTAGGGCAATAAGTGAAGTCAATTTGGGTAATTTAAATAGATTGGCCAACTTACCTTATTCATTACTTGTTAAGATGAGTTACTTGTTGGATAGGATAATAAGACTAAATATATAAAAGATTATGAGACTTTATAGAGTTCCTATTTCTATCATATCGAATTAAGATACTAGGTTTTTTTTGAAAAAAATTGAAATAAAATTTGATTGTTTTTGGAATCTTAAGCCATACATATAGTACTCACTTCGCTAACCAGCCCACATTTAAGGAAAAAAAATGTAAAGTTGAAAACTTTTATGTATGAAAAAAAGAGACATATCACACCTATTTAATCATTTTCTCTCTTACTGCTATGCTTCATCTAGAAGTTAAGCAACACATGAATAAGATTGTTCCAGTTATGATCTGATTGCCTTTTTCACTATTATGCCTCTTTCCTTAGCGCTTTACCCTTCATATGACATTTGGAGATGCTTCATTCTCTCTAAAATTTGCTTTTGTGGAACCTTTCATGTTTATGAGCCAAGTACCATTCATTTAATCTTCAAGCTCAATTGATGTTTTGATAAGTGATCATTGTATATGATAGCTATATTTTATGCTTAAAAAGATAAATATGCTCCCTGATTTTGTTATAGACCCAATAAAAAAATATTTGTGTTTCCTATTCTCTTTCTATAAATATTCAATTGTTTTTCTTTTCCTAAATACTATAGACCAAATAAGCCAGAGCCACATAAAAGCACCAAATAGCTTATTTGTCTATGTGTTTAATGTTAGCACTTTATTGGATTTTCTCAATCCAATTTTTTAGTTGTTCTCCAACCTAAAATTCATATATTATATTCTTCCACAATTCTTGGTGCACTTATATTGAAAAATAAGTGTGGTATACTTTCTAGTACCCTTTTGCATATAGTACATCTATTTGGAATCATTATAGTTTTGTTGAGTCCATCTTGTGATGAGAGTCTCTCTTTCTAATGGCTTTCCATAGATTGATTGAGGCTCTTGGTTGACTATATTTACTTCATACTACCTTGCACCAAGCTATATTGGATATGTGCCAATAAAGATTTTCTTGCATGACATATTAGTGAACCTCCTAAAGTTAATGGGTTTCCAGACATTTCTATCATCCTTACCATTGTTTAATACTATATTTAGAATTTGTTGATGTGAGTGTATTTACTTGTTGAGTGTTAATGTTTTTAGATATGCTTGTGGTACTTTTTGTTCGTAGTTTAGTAGTTTAGTTCAGTTTTTAGGCAAGTTTGATGTTTTGTTAAGTGTGAAGGAACAGGGGAGTAAGATGATAATGGTGCGAGCGCAATCAAGGTGTGATCACGAGTCAATACAGTACGATCACAATATCAACAGGTCTTCTAGAGGTAGCTTTGGGTGAGATCGCAAGTCAATAAGGTGCAGTCGCACTCAAGATTTTTGACCACAAGATAGGCTATTCACATACTGGTGCAATCGCAAGTGTCATGTTGTGATCGCAGTACACAACTTCAAGGGCAATTCCAACATTTCCTCGCGTGTTTAAATAAATGGTGAATGGTTAAAAGAAGTATTCAACATGCGAGAAGGTAGGGGGAGTAGTTACAATTCAGTGGAGGTGGTCAATTATGAGGGAATGTAGAAAGTTAATATAAAAGAAAGAGAGGTACGATGGAAAAATGAGGAGACAATGAAGCAGGAACAAGACAGAGGAATAGGAGCTCTATGAAGCTTGTAATTCAGGGCATATAAACATTTGTTTCCTTTTCATTTTATTTTCAGTTTATTTATGATGTGTGTTTTCTAGTTTCCTTATTCAAAGATTGTTTTGCCCTCTATGGTGAATCTGGTTTATTAAACTTCTGCTATATACGGTTATTGTTCTTATGAATAATTCTTATTAGATCTCAATGAGAGTTGAGTTCTTCTGAAAAAATCATACAAATACAACTTGCATGCTAAGAGATTAGTGTTTATGGCACCGTTTTCAGGAATTTATTTAACATCATTTTTAGTTTAATTACAGATTGATTTAAGTATTTCATTTCTTTAAAAGTGTATGTCCGGGAGAAAAACGAAAAATTCTACGAAGCTTTTGGTTGAATTTCACAACGAAGTTACTCGTTTAGAAATAGCTTAACGTTAATCTGCTGAAGACACACATGTGATTGAAGCTGAACTACCGGAGAATATCATGGCAGAGGAACAAAGAACATTGATGGATGTAGTTAGGACTGGATTTCGGCCAAATCAGCAAAGTGTGACAAGACCTGCTGTGACAGCGAATAATTTGAAGATCAAACTAGCTCTGTTATAGATGTTACAAGCAATGGTGCAGTTTTATGGGTTAGCAAATGAAGATCCAAATACCCATATCACAAACTTCCTGGAAATTTGTGAAACTTTCAAGTACAATGGAGTAATAGATGATGCAATTCGATTACGGTTATTTCCATTCACTCTAAAAGATAAAGCTAAGGTGTGGCTAAATTCTTTTCCATCAAGGTCCATTACTACATGGACCGAGTTAGCTCAAGCATTTCTGTCTAAGAATTTTCTTTTAGCCAAAAGAACTAATATCATTAAGGAAATCACCAACTTCCAACAAAAAGATGGTGAAATGATATATGAGGCATGGTAAAGGTTCAAATAGTTACAACGAAGTTGTCCTCACCACAATTTACCACCACTACTCGTGGTACAATTGATGTAGCGGCAGGAGGATCTTTAATGAAGAAGACAATTGATGCAGCCTATAATTTATTGAAAGAAATGGCAGCACGGGGTTTTGTCTCTAGATCTTGATCAATGATAAAAGAGCAGAACGGGGTTTTGTCTCTAGATCCAATGATTGCGTTACAAGATGAAATGGCGAATCTTGCAAAACAAATTAGAAGCTTCACTTTAAGTTCATCAGTGGCAGCAGTTCAAAGTGTATGCGAGTTATGCAATAAGCAGGGGCACTTCACCAATGAGTGTCCAACAGTTGTTACGACTGAGCAAGTCAATTTTGTGGGGAATAACTGTCCAACAAATAACACAATTTCAAACACTTACAATCCTGGATGGCGAAATCATCCCAACTTTTCATGAAGTAATAACAAGAACATAGTGGGAGAGTAAAGACAGTTTCAACCTAGGAATCCATTCGAGGCTAAAATAGAGAAATTTATAGAGATGATTAGAACTAAGCTGAATCAACAAGATGAATCACAACAGAAGTCAAAAGCGAAGGATGATCAAATAGCAAAAAATCACTCTTCTTCAATTCACAATTTTGAGGTCCAAATGGGACAATTGGCAACTATTCTTACTCAACGGAACCTTGGAGGTTTTCCAAGTACCACAGAACCAAATCCAAACGAGCCTTTGAAAGCTATACGACTGAGGAGTGGTAAGGAGCTGGAAAATCATGAAAAGAACAAAGGTCACGATCGTGAGAAAGAAGGGTGCGATCGCAAGTCTGTTGATGATCAGCAAAGAGAATTGCAAGGCTTCGGTCACGATCGCGAGAAAGCAGGGTATGATCGTACCCTAGTATTTGAGTCAGAATAGGAAGAATCAAGCTTCGGGTGTTCTCGTGATAATAAAAGGTGCGATCACACACAACATGAAATAGGTAAAAATAAGCAAGTCGAAGCAGGTAAGTATGTACCACCTGTTCCTTTCCCTCAATGACTTAAGAACCAACATTATGATAGTCAGTTTTCCTCATTTCTTGAAAAGCTAAAAAAATGCAGATTAATCTTTCTTTTGCATAGGAATTGGAACATATGCCCAAGTATGCTAAATTTTTGAAAGATATCCTAACTCATAAGAGATCACTTATTGTTAACGAGACTGTGCAACTTCCAGAAAAATGTAGTTCAATTATTTCCAATGCTATTCCTTGAAAACTTCAAGATCCTGGTAGTTTCACAATTCATTTTGTAGTTGGTGATATACAATTTAACAAATGTTTGTGTGATTTGGGTGTAAGTATAAACTTAATGCCCCGTTCAGTTTTTTCAAAAATGAGGTCTTAGAGAGGTTAAGCCGACATTGATGGTGTTGCAACTAGTAGATCAATCAATCAAGAGGCTATTTAGGATAATGGAAGGTGTGCTTGTTAAAGTGGACAAGTTTCTAATTCCAGTGAATTTCATGGTAATGGATTTCAAAGCTGATTCAAAATGCCTATTGATTTTGGGTCATCCATTCCTCTATACAGGAAAAGCTTTAGTAGATGTCTACAGAGGGAAACTTATATTGCGCTTAGTGAGGAGAAAGTTGAGTTTTGTATAAGGACGACCATGAAGCACCCATGGATAATGAGGTTTGTATGAAGGTTGATGTTGTGGATGAATGTGTGTTGAGTATGGAGGAAAGTAAGGAGAAAGAAGTCTCTTTGGATCCGGATGTAGAGATTATTGGTGAAAGTAAGGGTGAACAAGAAAGAATAGAGAAGTTGTTCTGAGAAACAAATCCAGCTCTGTCATCTATTATGCGTCCACCAGTTTTAGAGTTGAAACCATTGCTTAGTCATTTGAGGTATGCATTTCTAGGGGAAGGGGAAGCCCTACCTATTATTGTTTCCAATAATTTGACAAATGAGTAGGAACAATGGTTGGTGGAGTTAGTGAGTAAGCATGTTAGAGGTGTGGGGTGGAAGATTTCTAATATAAGAGGAATTAGCCCTGACATATTGATGCACATAATTTACTTGGTGGAAGGAAGCAAGTCTGTGAGGGAACGACATAGGCGATTAAATCCAAACATGAAGGAAGTCGTAAAGAAAAAAATTGTCAAATTACTAGTTGCAGGCATGTCCTATTTCAGTTAGTGAGTGGGTAAGTCCGATTTAGTGTATACCAAAAAAAGGAGGTATGACTATCATTAGAAATGAGGAAGGTGAGGTTATTCTTATAAGGACAGTAACGGGGTGGAGAGTGTGCATTGATTTCAGGAAGTTGAACTATGTTACACGAAAAGATCATTTCCCATTACCATTTATTGATCAAATGGTGGAGAAAGTATCAGGTCATGCTTTTTATTGTTTCTTAGATGGATATTCGGGTTATAATCAAATTTTTATCTATTCTCAGGATCAAGAGAAGACCACATTCACATGCCCTTCGGAACATTTATGTATAGAAGAATGCCTTTTGGTTTGTGTAACGCTCCAGCAACGTTTCAGCGGTGTATGCCGGCAATTTTTGCTGATTTAGTAGAGGATTTTATGGAAATATTTATGGATGATTTTTCAGTGTTTGATGATTTGTTTGATGCATGTTTGCAAAATATACGAAAGGTGCTTGCACAATGTGAAGAATCAAGTTTAGTTCTTAGCTGGGAGAAATGCAATTTTATGGTAAATGAGGGCATAGTACTTGGGCATAAAATTTCCAGCAGGGGAATTGAAGTTAACAGGGCTAAGATCAAAGTGAAAGCAAAGTTACCACCTCCTACAAATGTGAAAGGAGTTTGATCATTCTTGGGGTATGTCGGGTTTTACAGAAGATTTATTCAAGATTTTTCCATAATTGCTCAACCTTTAACTAATTTTCTTGTGAAAGATGCGCCATTTGGTTTTAATGTTGAGTGTGCACATGCTTTTGACACTCTTAACGTGGCTCTTACTACAGCGCCAGTGTTGGTAGCACACGATTGGTTATTACCATTCGAGGTGATGTGTGATGCAAGCGATCATACTATAGGATGTGTACTAGAGCAGTAGAAGGTTAGGAAACTGCATGTAGTCTATTATGTAAGTAAAACATTACCAGCAGCCCAATTGAACTACACAACAACTGAGAAGGAGCTTTTGGTAGTAGTTTTTGCATGTAAGAAATTTAGATCATACCTATTTGGAGCAAAAACAATAATCTTTTCATATCATGCAGCATTGAGGTATTTGTTTAATAAGAAAGATGCAAAGTCAAGATTAATTCATTGGGTATTGTTATTGTATGAATTCAACATTGAAATTAAGGATAAAAAGTGAGTTGAAAATTTGGTGGTAGATCACTTATCTCGAATCGAAGAAGAGAATAATACAGACGATCAACCAATTCGAGAAGAATTTCTAGATGAGCATATTTTTCTTATTCAACAGTTGGAAATTCCATGGTACACCGACATAGTAAATTATGTGGTGAGCAGTATCATTCCTTTCGATTTGTCTTATCAATAACAGAAGAAATTCTTTGCAAATATTAAGCATTACCATTTGGAAGAACCATATTTATTTAGAATTTGTGCTGATGGATTAATTCAGAGAAGTGTTCTAGAAAGTGAGATGCTCTCTGTGCTAACTCATTGTCGTGATTCGCTTTATGCAGGGCATTATATGTGAAATAGAACTGCGAGAAGAATCTTGGAATGTGGATTTTACTGGCCAATGTTGAACCAAGATACGAGGGAGTTTGTGCAAAGATGTGATAGATGTCAAAGAACGAGAAACATCTTAAAAAGAGACGAGATGCCACAATTAAATCTATTAAAGGTTGAGATATTTGATGTGTGGGGAATCGATTTCATGGGACCGTTCCCTGCATCATATGAAACAAATACATATTGGTTGGAGTAGACTATGTCTCCAAGCGGGCGAAAGCCAGTACTAGCTCAAGTAATGATGGAAGGGTGGTGACAAAGTTTTTGAAAGGGTTATTCGTGCGATTTGGGGTTCCACGTGTTTTAATAAATGATGGTGGTTCTCATTTCTGTAATTCGAAGTTTAAACATTTGCTTAAACGATATGGTGTGTAACATAGGGTGGAAAAACCCTATCATCCGTAAACAAGTGAGTAAGTGGAAGCAGTCAATAAGGAGCTAAAATGGATTTTGGATAAAACGGTGAACAACACAAGGAAATATTGGGCTATGAAGATTGACAATGCCTTAAGGGCATATCGGACAGCTCTCAAGACACCTATTGGAATAACTCCATATAGACTTGTTTATAGTAAGGCATGTCATTTGCCTGTGGAACTTGAACACAAAGCGTACTAGGCTATCAAAACTCTTAATATGGATATCAAAGTGGCGGGGACTAAAAGATTGTTGCAATTGCAAGAGTTGGAGGAGTTACGTTTCATAGCTTATGAGAATGCCAAGTTATTCAAAGAGCGAACTAAGAGATAACACGACCAGCATATTAAAGATAAGCATTTCAAAGAAGGAGATTTTGTTTTATTATATAACTCTCAGTTAAGGTTATTTCCAGGCAAGCTGCATTCAAGATGGAGTGGTCCTTTCAAAATCATCACAATTTATGGGAATGGAGCTTTGTAACTTGACAATGCACGCGGTGAGAAGTTTAAGGTGAATGGGTAAAGATGTAAGCTTTATCTTGGAGGTCTTATTCATAGACCCAAAGAGATAATGGAATTTAACCCTTGAAAGATAAGCTTTGGTTATGCTAAAAGACTTAAAATTAGCACGTGTGTGTGGTAAGATTAAATAAAAATACAAAGTTTGTTTGTGTAAGAACTTGTTTTGTAGAAAACACAAATGGTACGATCACGAGTCACAAGGGCGTGATCGCGATTGTGGAATAAATTGCAGCTGCTTCAGGTGCGATCGCGACTAAGAATGATTTGTAAATACCATTTCGGTGCGATCGTGAGTCACTACAGTGCGATCGCGACCGTGGCATTATGTTGTAGGTGCAGCTCGGGTACGATCGCAAGCTGATCTCACTACACAAAGTACTGTTTAAAATTTAAATTCTTTCCCGGTTCCTAACCTAAGTTTATGAGTCTTTAACTACCTTCACGTCTCATTTATCTATTTAAATGTGTTTTAGGGGAGTTTTCTTGTGCTATTATAATCTTGAAACCCTAGTTTTAAAAAATTTTATTGTGAATTAAGAGAAGAAAAGAGAGAGAACCATTTCCTTCAACATATCCTTCAACTAAATCAACTATTGAAGAGAATGTCAAGAGGAAGCATGGTAGTATCTAGGTCTAAAGGGAAGGCAAAGGCCATTAGACAGTTGATGTCGGATCTCCCAACGCAATATTCCGCCCCTTTTCCAATCTTCTCGCATGAGGAAGGAAAGAAGTATCAAAAGGTGAAAGTGAAAAGAATTATTGTTCTAAAGTACTTTGATTGGGAGACGGTGATGCAACTAGGTGTGAAAGATAATCTTCTAACTATGGCCGAGCAATTGGGATGGTTGCAGTTGATTATGGGCGAATGGGAGATTTATGAAGAGCTGATACACGAATGATATACCACTTTGGTAGTTCAAAAAATTGAAGTCTAGGTTGTGCGGATAAGAGTGGGAGAGGGATGCTTCAATGTTGGAAAATTTATTTGGGCTACCACAATTGGGATCGATTAACCCAGCTGACGAATTTCCCCAGATGATTTTTGGAGAACAATTACGGAGGGTTCATCAGCATATTCAGTTCATAACGCCCCAAACCTGCACATTTGGGATGCCTCGTTGATCCTTCTTCACAAATTCATAGCGGTATTCATTTCTAATATGGTGGAGAGTTGTAGTGGCCCCTTACCCTAGGGTGCATACCAGGACGCCCCTAAGGACATTCCAGTAGATAACCTATGATAATGGTGTGCTACGATGAATCACAACATTCACATTACATGGCATCATATATCTTATTCTCTTATTAGCCTCTGATCGCGGCTCGTCGTTCGATCCTAAAATTGATCCTTAGAAACTGGTCAAAAACAATTAAAATTCCGAGATTGCAGTATAAACTGAACCTCAGGTCGTCTCACTTTCTGGAACCGATGGAAAATGGTTTAGAAGCTGGCCTAAAGTCAAAAACATGCAATTTAAGTTGAATAAAAAGGGGTTTTTGTTTTGGTATCGAAATTGAGAAATTGACTAAAATAAAGCAACTTGTAAGAAAATATATTTTTGGTATTTTGTAAAAT
>JANIHZ010116182.1:0-14989 GCA_027478365.1 Erythroxylum rufum | reverse complement strand
TAAACAAAATTTTAAATTAAAATGTAAATATATAAATAAAGAATATAAAATTTAAAAAATATAATTTATTAATTAGAATGTGTGAGAATCATGGTGGGTCGCACATTTTGATAGTCACATTTTGATAGTCATTACTTAATTGATTTGTCAAAGAAATCTTATGTGGGTCCCACATGCTTTTGGCTGAGTTATTACCAATTGGTTTGTTAAAGAAAACCATCCGGTTTTTTAGAAAATCGGTCAATTTGTTACTTAACCGGCCGATTTTTACTTACAAGGATAATAAATGTAAATCGGACTGGAAATCAGATAGGTTTATATTTATTTCAGTCAGATTGGTCAATTTAATCCAATTTTTAAAACTTTATATCTAACATCTCTTATATTTATAAACATTAGGTTAACGCAATGTGCAACAAAATGAGTCCATTAAAAAGAACTATAATTGCTTTGCAATCTTCAATTAGTTGCTTTATTACTGAAATCATTGTTTATAATTAACTAAACAATATTTTCTGGTCCAACTTCATTCACAATTTCACCAAATATCTGAAACAGATTGTCAACATTTCTAACAAGGTCAGATGCGTCAATAAAATTAAAATTGGTGATGGAAAATTACCGACGGAATATAACAACGGTAGAAAATTCCCGTCCGCAAACAAGGCCATAATGTTTGGCTGAATAAATAAGTTTTGGGTTTATTGATGGAATAATTTCTGTCGGTAAATTATATCGGTAAATTTTATAGTAAATGTCATAGTTTGCTTCAGCTTCAACGTTTTTAATAAAATGAAAATGACGTCATTTGGTTTAACACCAAATGATGTCGTTTTTCTACACATTTAACCTACCCGAAAACCTCCTCCCTCTCCCCTACGTTTTAGTTTTTGGTTGTTTTCCTCTCTCCTGTTTGTCTGTTGTCGATTTCTCTTCTCCTCGTCAACGTTTGGGTGCCTCTGTCTTCTCCGACCACTGTCCTTGTGTCTTTTCAGCATTTGTCATTTGTGATTTTTTTGTATACATAATTTTGGTATTTTAAGAGAAAATGTTGCACGAACCTAGGGGTTTTAAAGGTGGTTTTGCATTTGTTTCGATTGTCTGTGGTGTATTTGGTTTTGCAATGTTCTGGAAAACGTTGAGGAACAAAAAAGACATTATTTGCTTGGGCTATTTGGGATGAATATGTCATGCCGTTGAAGTGTTCGACGAAAGTTCATTGTGCTCTCTTTAATGGTTTTCTCCTTGTTTTAAATGTTTAAATATTCTGTGAATCATGTGCAATGTATAGAAACAATCTTTTCTTGGTTTTGTTTTGTTCAAGATACCAAAGAGTTCTTAATTCATTTGTTTCAAGGAATCACTGAAACTAGTATAGTTTTGAGCTAACAAGCATTTATACATGCCTAATTATCCTTTGCGAGATGGGAACTATATCAAGTTTCAAGCTTTTATAGAAAATTTTCTTACTCCAAAATGCTGAATCAAGTTGATAACGAGCATTGAATATAATGTAAATTGGTTAATTTTAAAATAATATTAAAATGGTATTCTTTTGTACATAACTCACCACTATCTTTACTTAATTGGCCATCGGTTTTCCTCTATTTACCTGAACAAGCTTAAATTGACACGAAGAAATAGTTGCATACATGCTTTATTCTCTAATTTTTTGGAATTTACACTTGGAATTTTATTTTATATATCAATTTGCATTCTCCCTCTCGTAGATCATAACACATGTTTATTATCTATTGAATTGAGTATATATGGACAATATAACGCAAATTTGACAAGTTTGTACTCTTGTGCCTGCTTGATAGTTAGCAATTAGCAACATGGTTTGCCAATTGAATTAACTCTTGCGCATGCTTTGGAACTTTGGATGAATGATGTCCTTTTGGCACATTTAGTTATTTATCTTCATGTTTTGCTTCCAATTCCATAGCTACTAGGAGACAAACTAGTTCGCCACTTCCATGGACTAAAGTTAAGAGCTTTGTCTTATTAAGGCTATTAACTGATTTGTTACCAATAAACAAGAAATTGAAAGTGATGTTCTACAAGACAAATCTTTGTATCTTTCCCACATTTCATAGATCGATTCCTCGTCACTTTGCTAGAAGTTAGTAATCTACTTGATGATCTTCATGGTCTTGGTAAGGGGAAAATATTTATCTAAAAAGGCATGAACTAGTTAATCCCAAGTTGTGACATTGGCTGGGTTGAGGGAATGATACCAAGCCTTTACTCTATCTCTAATGGTAAAAGAGAAAAGCCTAATTCTGACTGCATTTTCTGACATCTGATGGTACCAAAAGGTATCATAGATTTCAAAGAAGTTCACTATATGTGTGTTAGGATCTTCATTTGTTAATCCATAGAACTGTACGTTCTATTAAAGCATATTTAGCAGGGCTGGTTTGATTTCAAAAGATGCTGCTTGTACGAGTAGCCTAGCTATTCCTTGGTTAGTCGCATTGAACCATGGTCTTATGAAGTCCATAAAGGTCCATTGTTGATGTCCTTGGTTTGCTCTATGGTCCAAATTTTGCTAAAATTCCTTGACCATTATTGCTTTTGTAAAATCCTCTTCTTCTTCACGTCGAGCTTTCCTAATGGATTGTTCTAATCGAGTTATATATAAATTTAAGGTTTCAACTGCATGACTTGATCTTCTCATGACTCTTATGTTCAAGTAATAGCATGATTTTAGAAATAGAAAGAAATAACAAAAACAAAAATTAAAAACGAACTAAACGTCTTAAACTATAGAACTAAATTAATCGCCTCCGCGACAACAATGCCAAAAACTTGATCGGGTTATTTCGATGTTTGTAAGTTTTATTTAATTAACCTTAATAATCTATAAGCGCACGGGTTGTTTGCGTAGTACCTAAGGTGTCGATCCCACGAGGAGGGATAATATAATCCTAAAATCTAAGGCCAGACAATTTGAAAAATTCAAAGTGTAGCGGAACTAAAATGAGAATTCAATTTAATCAAGCAAACCAATCACAAAAATATTAACAATTTAGCATTTGCAACGTACGTTCAAGAATCAACCTAAGGAACTACCAATTGAGAGAAAGAAAATTTTACCTATCTTTATCTCTAATCTAATCGATTATGAATTATTGAATTATTAGTTCTAGATGATCCTGGGGTTTATTACTCTCTCTCGAGTTATAATCATTAATCCTAATTTATAAAACCTCACCAGACTATAGGAGTTGTAATTTCTCAATTAACAACCTATCCAAAACCCTAATTAGATATGAAGTTCTAATAAACTATCAGAAACCTATGCAAAATTTCTCTTCGCATAATTTACCGATTTGATTTAATTATCGTTCTATTAAATCATCTAACTCTCATTAGCCCAATTTAATTATTTTTCATTCGAATCACCCTCTCAGTTTATCACTGAATTATGCAATTGCAGAAATTAAATCACAATAAATCCAAATAACACATAAAGAATCAGATTTCATTAAATCAAAGATAAAACCCCGAAGGTGAGTTTAGAATATCATCAACATCCAAAAAATCCTATCATCAACTATTATTCCAATTCTATACAATAATAAAATTGAAAATAATAGGAAATACGAAATTGAACGGACGACGAGAGGTAGTGACATCAAGAAACTCCTGATCTGGGAAGTACGTCAAGTCGGCTTGTTCTTCTCCTCTCTCTTCCTTCTTCTTTTTCTCTATCTCTCGATAATTCTCTTTAGGGTTTCTCTGAAAATGGCTGATGCAAAAGCTCCTCTTGCCTCTTTGTCTTATTCTTTAAATACCTTTTGTGTTCTTAGCAGCCCTAGGGTTTTTTGAGGTCCAAAAGGTCTAAAAAATTCCTTGAAACTTGACATTTTTTATTGTCTACATGTCTGCTCAATACAGGCCACGATTGTGGCCTTACATGCTACGATCATGGGCCACATTCGAGCCTTCTGTCACGATCGTGGCAAGCAGGCCACGATCATGGGCCATATCTTGGTCTTCTATCAGGATCGTGGCAAGCAGGCCATAATCGTGAGCCATGTCCTAGGCTTTTGTCACGATCATGGCCTGTTGTGCCAAGAATGTGGGTCATTGTTACGACCCGAATGTCTCCGAAACTTCTCAGCTCTTTGATGTTGACCTTGAACACTAATAAACACATTGCGGTACCTCAAAAACATAATAATTAAGCTAAAAGACTTGTACTAACCCATAAAACACTTAAAACATAAATAATTAAAAAACCAACACAATTCTAACCTAAACACATATTAAACGAATGAATTAACAATTAAATACATATCAAGCTAAGTCCTAAAACACGATACAATTCACACTTATCAGAGAACTTGCTTTCTTGATTCATAAGTGTAAACAATGTCATGTACCATAGTATTGAAATTAATTGTAGGTGATTAATTCAAAATAAATACTTCAACTTCAATGTAATTAATTCAAACTTATTATTAACACAAGAAATTTATAGGTTTAATAGACATGACAGTTCTTTGCATAATAAACGCCAAGGGCGGTATATAGGCTAAAAACCTGTGATGCAGCTCCCGTGAGGCTTATCAGTGAAAAATTTCACGCACCTAGAAGTCACAGTGAGAACTTACTTTCTTGATTTATAGGTGTAAACAATGTCACGTACCATAGTATTGAAATCAATTGTAGGTGATTAATTCAAATATAAATACTTCAACCTCAATGTGATTAATTCAAACATAGTTTTAACACAAGAAATTCATAGGCTTAATAGACATGACAGTTCTTTGCATAATAAACCCCTAGGACGGTATATAGGCTGGAAACCCATGATGCAGCTCCCGTGAGACTTATCAGTGAAACATTTCACGAACCTAAGAGTCACAACGAGAACTTGGTTTTTTGATTAAGATGTGTAAACAGAGCCACGTACCATAGTATTAAAATCAATTGTAGGTGATTAATTCAATTGATTAATACTTAGGGGAAGTTATGTAAAGTTTAAATATTCTGTAAACTTAGAGGACATGAAGGATATTAACTATAAAATTACTTTTTTAAATTAACAGTTTTGCAAAAATGAGTAATGTTGATAGATCTTGAATGTATAGATGATTAACACCTGATGATTTCATTAATGATGAGTTTGTTGAGGGAGTTGAAGCTTTTATTCATTTTGCATGTTCTCAACCTGCATATATGAATAGCCCAAAGATCAGATGTCTATGTAAAAAGTGCAAACATATTTGTTTCCTTTATATTGATGAAGTGAATGGCCATTTGATGAGAAATTGTTCCAAAATATTTTGAGTGAACACGACATGGGGAGCCATTGATTTATAGTACCTCAAGGGATAATGAAGTAAACTTGTCAGTAAATGTCGATGAGTTTGAAGGGGGGCTTGAATTTAGAACAAATAATGTGAGTGCAATTGAAAATCCTTACATGCAAATGGTTTATGATGTAGCCGGTTAACCTTTCAAGAAAATATAGATAATCTTGAAGAACCAAACCCACATGCAGAACAATTTTTTGACTTACTACACTCAGCTGACCAAGAATTATGGCTAAATTGTAAGACAATGACTTAATTGTCTTCAATTACTTAGATATTGAACATAAAGTCTGAAGGGCATATTTCTGATCATAGTTTTGATAAAATTGTTGGATGATATAATGAATCATTGCCTCCTGATCATACAATGGTTGATAGTTTTTACAATATTAAGGAACTTATTAGGGGTCATGGTTTGCCTGTTGAAAAAATTGATTGTTGCAAATTGAGATGTATGTTGTATTGAGGAGATGATATGGAATTACAACAGTGCAAATTTTGTAATCAATATAGGTTCAAGCCTAGAAAGCGTTCTATGAAATAGAAATTAGTACCCTGAAAGCAGATTTATTATTTCTCGCTAACTCCGAGAGTTCAAAGACTATATATACTTCTAATGTTATTGCATCTCATATGAGATGGCATAATGAACATGAACAAGAAGATGGAATAATGAGTCATCCATCGGATGCATTGGCATGGAAACTTTTCAGTAACACCCATTATGAGTTTGCAGTTGAAAGTCGAAATGTTAGGTTGAGAGTATTGACGGATAGATACCAACCTTTTGGTTAATCCGGCCAACAATATTCATTATGGCCAATTATAATTACTCCTTATAATTCACCTCCATAGATGTGTATGAATGAGGCATATATGTTTTAGACAGTGATTGTGCTAGGGCCTACAAATCTAAAGCTTAAAATTGATGTATTCTTACAACCATTAATATCTGAATTACTACATCTTTGGGAATATAGTGTGGAGACATATAATGTGTCTCCGAAAAAAATTTTTGTGTTGAGAGCAGCTTTGATATAGACTATTAGTGATTTTTTGGCATATGATATGTTGTTTGGATGGAGCACAACAGGAAAATTGGCTTGTCCTTATTGTGGTAATGATTCTGATGCGTTTTATCATCTAAACGGGAGCAAAACATATTGGTTTGACAACCACAGGAAATTTCTTCCTCTAAATCATCCATTTAGATGTAATAAATAAAAGTTCATTAAGAATATGATGGTACAAACACCTCTTTCCCCTCACAAAGCTAAAGAAGAGATATTGCAAGAGATTAGTGAATTAGAGTTAATACAAGCATTAGAAAAAACTTTGGTTTGAGAAAACGAAGCATCTTTTGGGATTTGTCATATTGGAAAACTAATTTGATACATCATAATTTAAATGTGATGCATATTGAAAAAAATATTTTCAATACCATAATGAACATTAAAGGGAGGAAAAAAGATAATGCAAAATCACGAGCTGATTTGAAACTTTTTGAAGAAGAAATGAGTTAGATAAAGATCTTCGCACTGTTAAATATCCTAAAGCATGTTACACCTTGGATAAAAAAAGAAAAGGAAATTTTATGTGAATAGTTGAAAAATCTAAAGTTCCAGATGGTTATGTTTCAAACTTAGCAAGGTGTGTAGACATAAGGAAGTACAAATTATTTGGGATGAAAAGTCAAGATTGTCATGTGTTTATGCAAAGGCTAATTTCAATTGCATTTCGAGAGTTGCTACCAAAGAAGGTTTGGGAAGTTATAATATAATTAAGTTTGTTTTTCAAAAGCTTAACATCACCTGAAATAAAGTTGGCTGAAATAGAAAAACTAAAAAGGAGAATTCCAGCAATTTTGTACAAATTAGAAGGGATTTTCCTTTGATTTTATAGAGTATCTACCTATGCATTTAGCACACGAAGCTAAACTTGCTGGTCTAGTTCAATATCGATGGATGTGTTTGAGAGGTAATTATAGTAAATATTTAAATTGAAGTAATAACATATTTTAATAATATAATTGTAATAACCTATTCGCTAATGTAGGTATTTGCATCACTTGAAGAAAAATGTCAAAAACAAGGCTAGAGTTGAAGGTTTGATATGTAATGCTTATTTAGTGGAGGAAGCAAGTACATTTGTTCACATTATTTTGAGTCAAATGTTCACACAAGAGAAAGAAAAGTTTCTCATAATGACGATAGGGGAGGAACGGGTGTTGTTGATGGTAACTTATCCATTTTCATATATCCTAGACGAATATATGGACGTTCAACAAGAAGAATGTTAACAGAGGAAGAAATAGAGGCTGCCTATGGTTACATTTTATTGAATTGTCAAGATGTTCAACCTTTCTTACAGTAAGTTGAAATTGATTATTTAGGTGGTTTTGAAATTTAGAGTTATTCACAACTGAAATACATAATAATGTTTTTAGATTATACGAAGAATGGTTACGTGAGCTAATGCGTGAGAAAACACAAGATGATATCAATAAAGAAGTTGGAAGACACTTTCCTCTATGGTTCGAGAAATATGTAATTTTTCACTTACAGTTATTGAAATGAATGAATTATAAGCTTAAAGTGTTCAAATGACATTATACTATTAATATGATAATTTCTTTTGTGTACGCCTTTGGAAAATCTAATAAAGAACAAGTTCATATGTGATCTTACGAAAGGACCTTTGCTAACTGTTAAATCGTATCCAATGTATTTCGTTAATGGATACAAATATCATACAGAATACCATGGTCATATTATGGTAATAATAAATAGTGGAGTTTGCATACAGGGAGAATTGATGGATTACTATAGTAAAATTATTGAGATACTTAAAATTGTGTACTCTGCATTACCAATAAAGCGGAGTTTGATATTTAAGTGTGACTAAGTTGATCCAACTCCTACTATTGGTACAAAAATTCATAGCCTATACATTCCAGTTGAAATCAACCAGCAAAGAAGATTTAGACAATTTGAACATTTCGTGTTGGCAATGCAAGTGATCTAAGTGTATTATATCTCTTTTCCCCAGCTTACGACAAGATAAGTCAAATTGGTTGGTCGTTTGTAAACTTAAACCTAGAGGTGTTTTTGAATCACATGGAAAAGGAGAACAGAGAGTTGAAAGTGAAGCATTTGAGGAAGATGTTTATGAAATAAATACATCTGTTATATATGATGATAATGAACCTTTGAACGATCCAAATAATGAACATGTTGAAATTTCATCTAGAGAGGATGAGGAGGGCAGGACATCTGAAGAGGAGCCTCAGTTTGATTCTAATTCTTCATAAAAAGAAGATGATGATGATCTTGATTTACAATTAAGTGTTGATAGCAATTAATTTGTGTTTGTAATAGATATTATATTCAACAAATCAATTATTGAATCAACAATATATTGTTATATATTGGATTGAAATTGTTATATTTATGGAATGTTCAATAAAATATGAATTTCAGGTTAAAATATGCCGCCAAAGAGAAAATAGGATATGATGCGACCAAAGTTTAGACCACGATTTGGAACTAGTTATTATCCAGGTGAAGCATCACATTCTGTAGCTACAACCGAATCAGATGATGTACCTCTAGCTACTACACTTGCATATGAGGCATCTCCTTCTGTACTTGCTACTATACCATCCACCACCTTGGAGCTGAGAGAGTTGATAGAAGAACTTACATCATAATTGTCAACAATCTGTGAGTGAAACTACATAAAACACCATATATTTATAATTAAGTTATAGGTTTAAATTTAAAAATAATATGAAATTAATTGTTTTTAATATTAGGTTGATTCCGTCTAGACCGTGCTCAAGAAACATGACATCTAAATTCAAGGAGAAGATTAATATTGTGGGTTATATATGGAAGAATATCTCTCAGACAGCAAAAAAAAAATATTATTAGGAGAGGTACAAAAAATATTTTTTTGTTTTGTTAATTGATTTTTATACATTAATTAGATAAATAGTATAGATTATAAGTACTTATCGTATGTTTTTTCTTTTTTTCATAAAGAATTTTTTTGGAATTCTGAAATTGACGTGGTCATTTATAAAGTATGGGAGAGACGAGTATGTACATGTTATCGAGACTTTGTTGGTGTGATACATAAGACTAGTGGATGACAGCCTTATATTTTTAAACAAATATGGAGTCGTTGGCGACAGTATTGGACATCACCCGAGGCAATGTCCATTTCAGAACCTAATTCTACCAACAGACGTGGAGGACCGGGGGGAGAGAATCTTCCCACAAATACTGGAAGATCTATTATCCACCACAAACATGCAGAGAGACTTATAAATATTTACACTTTACAATTATATTCTGATTTTTTTTTACTTTGATGTATTTCAATTTAATTTGATGTTGAATTTTGGAGTGAAAATATGTGTATTATGGAGAATGATAATGTTATAAATGTCTGGTGCCATATATGACTGTGTGATTGAGTTATTTTCTTTGTTCAACAGAAGGTAAATATTATAAAAATAGAGAAAATTCTGCCAAAATTTTTGTAAATTATAGTTCACTTATAACGTTTTATTCTAATGCAGGAAAAGTCTATGGGCACGAAGCCTACACCCTGTCAGCTCTTTTTTCACACTCACACTAAAAAGTATAACGATGTGATCTTTTTCAACACCCGATGTAGACAACTAAATGTATATGAAATTTATGCTTTAATATTAATGCTTAATAATTATCACTTATTAATATAAACATTGCCTTCTGATATGACCAAATATAAGAAAGCATTCAACGATAGTCTCGACAATCTGAAGATGTCGATGAGAGTCAAACCTATCTTCATGCAGTGGTTGGTAGGGACTGTCGTGGAAAGATATTTGGCTTAGGTTCATTTACGAACACATGTTATTCGTAATCCTCCACATCTAGTACAACAACATCTAATAGGCGACCCACACTCAGTGAAGTCCATAAGCTTCAGAGCACAGTATAGGCACTGGCAACTTAGTTGTAACAGTTGATGGAGTGCATAGCCCAGCTCCGTAATGAGGTGGATAAGTTGAAGGAGAAGGGTAGTACCTCATCACAAAATTCAGAGCATCCACATTCACCAAATGAATAGCGTAGTTGTAATCACCAAATGAATAGTTATTAAATACTTATTGTTGTATAATTAAGATAAATTTTACTTTATATCATCAATCAACTTTTTGTTTTAACAAACTAAATGTAGAAAATAATCAAAATATTATCATCAGATAACTGACAACTGTAAGTTATGCATCAATCATAAGATTATCAAATAAAATTAAATGCAAGAAAAATAAAAATCAGTATCAATCTAGTTACCGACGGAAAACCAAAATCCGTCGGTAAAATGTTATCAATTTACCGATGGACAACTAATTTCCGTCGGTGTAGTTAATTGCGAATTTATCGACAGAGCTGCAAAATCCCTGATTCATTTGTCACTAAATTTACCAACGAAAACCAACATTTCGTTTAAAAATTTACCGACAACACAAAATTACCGTCGCTAAATATAGTAACAAAAAATAAATATCCGTCGGTAAATTAGCTACGGATAATCTGTATTCTGTTAGCAATTATTTCCTACGGTCGTTTCTTTGACGACTTGTTCCGTTGGTTAATTCTGTCTCAAAATTATTACCGATAAAAAATTGACACTTTCCGTCAGTAATATCCATTGCTAAACCCTATTTTTCTTATAGTGAATCCTTTTGAGTTCAACAGATCTATGAGCATTTCTTAGAAGAAAAGAAACTTTTGTATGACAAAAGCTAATACCATATATATCATGGTCTCTTCAGCAAATACTAAAGCTAAGAGTGCGCATTAGAATTTAGAAATGAGATGAAGGTGCTAATATGGAATGGAAGGACCACATAGTTGTGGTATGGTAGCTGGCATCCGCTAAGTCCTCTATAAAATCTTCTAAATATTAGATCCACAACTGTTGCTCTCTCACATCATGCCAAAGACTCTGCAATCATTATTATTAACAACTTCAGGATCAAATTGAAGACATATCTTTCTTTTCTTTTTTTTGGTTTTAAAAAAATATGGATAAAGGAGAGAATCCCATTTACATGGCTAAATGACATGATAAGTGTCCCCTGTGACAAGGGAAATGTATTTCATAATCGCTTGTTCTTTAATTGTCATTACTCCTACTCAATTTGAAATCTACTTTTTGCTTAATGCAAGTTATCTTGTAACTTGGCCATCTACTCAATAAAAATATAGCAATTTGATTTTGATTTCTCCAAAATTTGGTACTATTGAAAAAATGACATAATAAGATTTATTGCTAGCCCAAATAATAGGCTTCTAATGCAAGTTATATATTATTGCAATGTGTTGTTTAACGTTATTCATATTTTGAAACCTTAAAATAATCAATGATTTTGGGTTAAACTAGAATAGATATGTTTGGATTTAAGGAAAGTGTTAACTCGAACATAGTCAGTTAGGAAGTTAATTAATAGTCTTTTGTATATAAACATACAAAAATTTTCACCTTTCTTCCTTTTTTACCATAAGGGGTTTGATACCTACTTTCATATGGGATGTCCTATGTCATAAGACCCCTTACTTTAAATTTGTAACGTCTTCATCAAAGTCTAATTACAGTCCAAAATCTTCCGTCCTCTTCTAATGTTGAACCGGACTAGAAGCTTTAAAAGAAATTGTTCACTGCTCAAGGTCTTGCACCATTTTGTTATCTGGGATACATTATCTGAGCCAAATTTGAATAGGTATGAGTCCGTTGGCTAGACCAAATCAACTAATGCCTATCCTAAGCAGGTATAAGGCTTGAGTATTAAATGACATGACAGAGTTAGCTTTTGGTTTGTTTATAATGAAACGTTACAATTCCATGATTTATTTCTTTAACATGTATTCCAAAAGACTTGGTAATTCCATATAGTATAGTAGTGAATATCTGTGGCATATAGAATAGAAATAGTGCAGTTTTATATTCATTTTATTATAACTTTTACTTATTATATATTATCTTTGTATATTTTACAAGAATCAGTGTGGAAGCGTGAGAACTTTGGCGAGTTTGAACGTGACTTTTTATGGACCTGGATTCCGAGAACTTTCTAAATACATAGACAGTCATGTATACTCAATTATTTCCTTTTATTTATGTGAATTTAGCAAGTTATATAGTAATGACCAACTATAACTTGTATCAGGTAATGCATACAAGACCATTATTGGGTAAACATAGGCTATATTCATCACAATAGAGCTTCATGTGAAAGAGAGACTAGGTGCTTCCTAAGGTCATCCTTTGTTAGGAAAAATTAGGACTTGGATAGAGCTGGATCGCAACTAAAATGAAATTGAAAATATTAAAGATAAAATAGGCACACAGATTTTACGTGAAAAACTCCTAAATTAGGATAAAAATCACGGGCAATGATAGAAAAATTTTACTGTAGAAAAAATAGAGAATTACAAACTAGACTCATAAAATATACAAAATATTTTGGCTCACTTTTTTTCTCTCTTTTCTCCTTCACTCTCGTTTCTTTTCTCTACTAATGGGATGATTTGCTCTCTTCATCTCCTGCCTATTTATAAGTAGGAGATGCATGGAATGGCTGACTATTTGACCAGCTATCCTTGACTTTTATTTATTCATTTCAACTTTGGTAGGCATCGAAAACGGTGCCTATCATTTTTTACAATTAAAGAATTATTTGAAGAAGATCTTGTGGCGATTCAACATGCAATATTGTAAGTCAATTTTTACCCCTCTTCCTGTTAATTTCAAATTATCCTCAAGTGTGAGTCCTAGCAATGAAGAAGAGAGGATGGAGATATCTCGAGTACCATATGCATCGATAGTGGAAAGCTTAATGTTTGCTATGATTTGTACAAGAACAAACATTGCATATACAATGGGAGTAGTTAGTAATCCTGGTCGAGAGCATTGGAATACTGTTAAGAGGATTCTCATACATATCAAGGAAACCTCAGATGTTGCATTATGTTATGGAGGATCAGATTTTACTATCAAATGATACGTTGATGCTAATTATGCAGGTGATCTTGATAAAGGTAAATCCACTACAAGATATGTGTTTACACTAGTTAAAGGAGTTGTGAGCTGGGTTTCAAAACTGCAGTCAGTTATGACTACGTCAACAACAGAAGTAGAATATGTAGCAACTACATAAGCTAGTAAAGAAGCAGTGTGGTTGAAGATGTTGTTGGAAGAACTTTATAATAAATAAGAGAATATTACTCTGTATTGTGACAGTCAAAGTGCTTTGCATCTTGCAAAGAATCCAACATTTCATTCAAAGACAAAACACATCCGAGGTCAATATCACTTCGTTCGTGAGAAAGTGGAAGAAGGAGCGGTAGACATGCAAAAATTTCATACAATGGATAACCAGACAGATTTTATGACAAAAGCAATCAATGGTGATAAGTTTATGTGGTATCGATTCTCGTGTGGCCTAACAGAGACATAAGCAACATGAAGCAGCAAGGTAGAAAGAATAGTGTGAAGATCTAATTTACTCTTAATTAAATCTTCAAGTGGGGGAATTGTCAAAAATGGTAGGCACCGATTTCGATGCCTACCAAAGTTGAAATAAATAAATAAAAGTCAAAGATAGCTGGCCAAATGCCAGCCATCCCACACATCTCCTGCTTATAAATAGGCAGGAGATGAAGAGAGCAAATTATCCCATTAGTAGAGAAAAGAAACGAGAATGAGGGAGAAAAGAGAGAAAAAAGTAAAACAAAATATTTTGTATTTTTTTATGAGTCTAGTTTATAATTCTCCATTTTTCCTATAATAAAATTCTTCTATCCTTATCCGTTGTTTTTACCCTAATTTAGGAGTTTTTTATGTAAAATCTGTTTGTATATTTTATCTTCAATATTTTCAGTTTCATTTTAGCTGCGACTTAGCTTTATCCAAGTCCTAATTACTCCTAACATCCTTTATGGACCATGAAATTATTAAAAGCTACAAATTGCGGATTGCATAGCAATGGATTGCATGTCAGGGTTCAGGAATCTCACCATTGCATTTCTAGGTTCAAAGGTATCAAACTGTGAGGCGATAAGCGGGGATGGCGAGTAAAGGTGTTGCTCTTCTTGTCACTAAGCTGAACACCTCAGTCATATCTAACTCACTCGGCAACATACCATCAAGAAGTTCCCAATCAAAACTATGGACTAGCTTGGCTATTGGGTTTGGGTCACTCCTAAGTGGAGCCCAAAGCCTAAATATAAAAGGAGTTTTAAACCCTAAAGAGTTGTGTAGAAGAGAGCTTCAGCCGAAAGAGAAAAGAGAGGGAAAAGAGAGAGAAGAAAATTTTTCTTTTTTTTTCAGCTTTGCGCAGTAATCGTCTAGCCTTCGATCGCATGGTGATTTCTTATCAGATTAACCTGAAATTTTAACCAGAGATTCCTTTCTCGTTGTTCTTCGTTCTGAACGGTAGAGATTAGATTTGGAGGTCTCCAAGGTACCTTGATCTTCAGTCGAAGTTGCTGAGATTTTAAGGGTGATATTGTTCTCAACTCTTCGATTTTTTCATCTTGTTGATGATTATTGTTGTATTTTGAGTTGAGTGGTGACTCTAGTTATATCTAGAGGTGAAAAAC
>JANIHZ010116092.1:0-15025 GCA_027478365.1 Erythroxylum rufum | reverse complement strand
ACATTATGTTTGTTTATGGCTTTTCAAGTTTTTACATTGCTATTTTCAATTTTTCATAAGGGTAGGAATTGTGTTCTAAATTCAAGGGAAAATCTGGAATAATTTAGGTAGAATTGGTAAAAATTGTCTTCTTGCAAGTTTTAGATGATCCTTCTAGCTTTCCAACGATATAAAGTTTGAAATTTTTGGATATTGGAGTGGAAAGATATGATCATTACAAGTTGTGATGCTGCATAGGATTTGTGTATAGGATAACTATAGAGAATGATGGGAAATTGTGGTTTTGATGAATCAAATAGGTTGAGAATTGAGAGTTTTATGAAATAGATTTGGTGTATGAATTGATATGAAGTGATTTTGCACTAGAAGAGTTGAATTTGGGAAGAATATGAGTGATTATGATGTTAGATTGGATGTAGGAAACATTAGAGAGGCTTTGGAGGGGTTTGGGGAACCCCTATGTCCGTTAGACGGATTTTAGGTCCGTTTAACGGACCTTCTCGGGTGAAAAATGACTCCCAGCCACGCCAATGTCCGTTTAACAGACATTAGACCTTCTTGGGCCAAAAATGGCTCCCAACCCCGACAATGTCAGTTAAACGGACATGGATGTTCGTTAAACGGACATTCAAGGGGAAGCTTCAGTAATTGTGATTTTTGACCACTTAAATGGAGAAATATCACTTTGTGGTCTTCATGAAAGTTGTAGATCTAGAAGTATTCTTTCAAATAGTCTAAGAACAAACTCAATCCGACATCTCTAGTAAAAGTTACGGCAATTACGCCAAGTTAGGTACAATATGATTGAGGGTATAAACATGTTTGATTCTTTCGGGCATAACTTCCTCATCCGACATCCAAATGAAGTGATTCTTGAAGCAATAGATTCCTGACATATTTTATTATCTCTCCATGAAAAGTGTTATCTTTTGGTGTTGTTTTGAATAATTTTGATGGAGAGAAAGTGAGTGGTCGGTTGGGAGAGCATGATTGGGGTATGAACACACTTTAGCTTTGTAAGCATATCTTGAGCTATAGGGCTCCGTTTGAGATGATTCTTTCTTCAAAGCAAACTAGAGACTTAGAGCTACAATTTTCTTAAAGAATTTAATTTGTAATCTAGGGCAATTGACTGGTGTAGACACACCACTCTTGTGGGGTGATGGATAATGACTCTACAGGGTAATGAGCTTAAGGTTTATGACTCCAGATGTTGGGCTCCGGAAACGGGGTCCAATAGTGAGAGAAGATGATGAACACTTCACCAAAAAGTCTCTTATTTTCCCACAACACTTACACGAAAATTGATGTTTCTTACACCTTTTGGCCTTCCTCTAACCCCCAATATCAATGAAGAGTTAATGAGAATTAAGTGGCTTTTAATCTTTCTTAATTTAGCATGAAACTTCCACCCCTTCTTTAAAGGGTAATTTTGTCATCTTACCTAATAAGCAAGATTCACATATGTCATATGATTCACAATCAAATGACCCTAAACTACCACACTTGTGTAGCTTAGTCATGCATCTCTCATATATTGGATCTCCATCTAAAATCATTTTACTCATTCTTCACATCTTTAATGCGTGTAACCCATTAAGTTTCCAATTATATTGGCCACTTGAATTAACACTTAATTTAAGCAAGTTATGAGTGGTATTTAACAACACATCATAATCTCCAATTGATCGAAAACTTAGTGGTTTGACTACTAACCTTTTCATAGACAATGTTCCAGTGCAATTCATCATTTCACCATTTATATCCCACTTGGTTCGGAGTATGGTTAAAGTGTCAACTCCCACTAGATTGACTACGTCACATCTAGCCCAAGTGATGTTAGTTCTTGTCCCCGAGACTCATTACTCAATTGGATATGTCATTAAAGACTATCTTCATGACATTTCCACTCTAGCCAAAAATTCCTGAGTAATGACCCCGACAAGAGGTCGTGGATATCAACTCCTTCTATCAGGAGTGGTGAATCCTTTATTGGCTACTCAGTTACCTTTGAATACCTCAAGCTGTACCCAATCGCCACCCTATAAGCAACCTCTAAAAGACAACGAGGAATGGAGTCAAAGTACAGAATTAGTATCTAAGATATCCTTAAGCACCTTAAGTCTAAGGATATTTGCACCATTGCTATGATGAGACTATCATTGACTCTAGAATAGATTATCCATATGATTGTCTCATGGCAGGTCATCTAATGTACTTATTATTCTTAGCAAGCATCCACATGTTAACTGTAAACAACTCATGCTTATAGCTTATGAGGTCCACTGCTTGATCTAACCAAGGAGTATAACATGTACTAGTTTGTCCAGATTAATTATGTTCCGTCTCATTAATCCTATGACTATGGATAATTTAGATATTAACATAATTATACATGATAGGAATCTCATTATCATGATCTCATCATGATTTCCTTCATGCTATGTAATGTATCAAGGACTTCATTAATTGGATTTAAGATCACTATCATGAATATCAAATTAACAAAAATGCCTTTTTATTAATTATAAAGATTTGTAAAATAAGTGCTAAAGGTGATTGCCTTTAGAACACTTTTCTAACAAATGTAACATTCAATAAAAAGCAAATGCAAACTCCCCTTAGCTTGCATCCTAAGCAACGTCTTTCTTTATTGACATTGGCTTGACTTCATGTTTTCCTCATCATGTGATAAAATTTTGATCTCCAGGATCACAAATTCTGCATTCTCCACTTGAAATTCTTCAGGATAAGTCTTAAGTTGATGACCACTCACATTCAATGTCTTCTTATTTTTAGACCCTTAATATATACTGCACCATATGGAGAGACATTAGTAACCACAAAAGGATCGATCCAATAAGGAAGTAATTTATATCTATAATAATAATGAAGCACTTTTTGACCAACAATAAAGCTTTTCCTCAAGCCATTGATAAACTTGGTCTTCTCCTTAGTTATAAATGCTTTTAGTTTATCTGTACCTTTATCCTTAAAATCTTCCTATGCTAAAAGGTCATTCACATTAATTGCAAAAATAGAATGGTCATCTTAGGGTGCTTAATAATACCAAAAATATTGAAATAAGTAAGTTCCCTATCAAATTCCATTATAAGGGTACCTTCACAAGCATCTGTCTTAGTTTGAATCGTGTAAAGGAATAGTCTCCCTAGTAAGATAGGTATAAGATTATAGGAAATTTCATCATTTATATTAACCACATAAAAACTAGTATGAAATATTAGTTCATTCACGAACACAAACACATCCTCAATAAACCCATTTGGATAAGTGTAACAACCACATACCCCCTAGGAGGATATACAGATGCTACACAAAATAGAACTGAAACAATCCAAATCATACCAAACATTCCTTACATGCAATTCAACAACTCAAGCAAACATACATTACATATCATTACATGTTATTGTAAACAAACCATATTGTACTTCATATACAATGAACTTATCAAAATACGTGCGTTAAACATAATCCATCCTATAATAAGGTTATTACAAACCATTAAACAAACTACAAAATATCTCATATTGTCATATACAACTCAAAAACTCAAACAAAACAACTTCCAAAACAGAACACATTCTTTTTGGCCTCTACTGTTGTCTTTGTCCCAGTCTCAAACCTTCTTATCAGAACCACACGGAGGCAAAACCATCGTGCTAATGGTGATTGTTTCTAACAGTCATCTAACATTCATATATACATATCATAATAAAGAGTACTTTAAACATTATGTCTTAGAACAAAATAAGATTAATCAATCGATACAGAACATTCTTGCATCAGAACCAAACTTATAAATATCCAAATAGAATGTACAAGTATCATAATTGAATGCCATAATGGGATATAATCCTTTCAAATCAAAGTATGACTTATGTCATAATAGAACTTGTTTTGTATCAAATCAGAGCTTATTTTTTAAAAGAACAGAATTTGCTTATATCAAAACTGAACATGTATCAGAATACAAAACAAGTTAGGCGACTAATCCTTTTTACAGAAGTGGTAACGGGACGAGAACAGAAGATACCATGATTGCTATCTAAAACAGAAGAGACTTAAGTCTCTGAAACAGAAGACATATAAGTGTTTAAAATTAAAAGACACCGAAGTGTCTAGCATAGAAGACACCTTAGTGTCTGGTTATAGGAGTAGCTATAGAAACTTCTAGGCATGCCTATTTACCCATGACTAAGACTTGGCAGTTTTAAAACAAACCATTTCAGATTTCAGAATTTTATGTAAATGATGTACTGCATAACATATGACCTTATTCATTTGATCAAACTTATTAAAGCATCAATAAATGTAGTGAGTCATCACACATTATGTATATTCACACAATTAGAAAGCACTTCCAATACAATCCCAAATATCAAACTCCTCAAACAATTGATGGTCCAGAATTATCACCAATATTAGAATCACATAACAACGAAATAATGCATAAGTATGAATTCATTTTCTTATGCTCAAATTGAACACATTCATTCTCACTTGAACAAACTCAATATACCTTATGAACATAAGCATTTACATCAATATATCAATAAAACATTAAATCATTATATAATACATTCTCACTTGAACAAGCTTAATATACCTTATGAACATAAGCATTTACATCAATATATCAATAAAACATTAAGTCATTACATAATATATATAATCATTCAAGTTCACAATTCACAAATATTCATAACTAGCACATTACTTTTGTTCTTTAAAAATCATTAACATTCTGAACTAAACTTCATTCCTTTAACAACCTATAAGTTTAAAAATTAGATACTTTGTTATCTAATAGCACCTTCTTTAAGTTATTACTTCAATTAAAAAAATCCAAATCATATAGAACCTTTAATGAACTTTTTCCACGTCAAACAAGGTTCATTTTCAAGCCTAATTAACTCCATTTAAACCATTATTAAGTACCTTAACCTTATATAGTCTAATAATTGTCTAAAACCAACATTTTCCAATTCCTAAGTACTTCCCACAACCTTGGGAATAAGCCTTATAAATCCCACGATCGTGGGATGAGTGAACCGAAGGTTCACTCACCCGTAGCCTCTAAATTGTTTCCAAAACATGACTTCTTTACTTCCATTCGATACACCTTCACTAAAGTCCAGAAATTTCACTTCAATTATACCTTATTCACGCTTCAATACCTCATCAAATTCATGTCCAAACCAATTCAAAAAATCATTCTTTAAGTAACTTACAAATCAATATCCTCCACACATCAAAACCAAACCAGAAGTTGTCATACAAAGATCATTTATCCAGCATTCATTTATCATCATCTTCACACATATTTCAATCCAATTCGCTTATCATAAAAATTGTAATAATACATGCTATCAAGTTTAGTAATCCCTTACCTAATTACCTTCAAGTTCCTTCTTCAAAGAACTAACAAAACCAGCCATTCATTTGAAACATGCTTGTTTATCTGTGAATATTATATTAGTTTGATGTTTTATTTATTTGAGGCATGTTTACAAGTGTTATATTTAACATAGTCAAAATAGGATTATTAATCCTGTGTTATGAAGTGGAGTTATGCTTTTAATAATGGAGTGTATGATCATTTCTATATGCTTATAGTTGATTAAAGTGAAACTTGTAAATTTAATTTATTAATAACTTGGATTTCTATTATTCAGGTTTAAAATTGAACATAATGATTGATTAGTAATAAAATGAAGAGATGTAATGAAGAATGATCAAGTATAAGTTGATTTTGTACATTACAAGAGATTTCATCCAAGTTGTCAAAGTTTTTTTTTTCATTTAGATGTGTTTCATTATGTATGTTTAATCTCTTCTCAACTTGAAAAATAACATAGCTTAATGTATTGCGCTGAAAAGAACTATGTATTGGATATTTCATATGAAAATGTTGATTAATATGTCTATGACAGATATGGAATGTTTCTTTTAGTGGTTCATTAGTTTATAGAAAGGTTGACTTATTAGTTTAATTATGTAAATATATGTATCTTGACTGAACTAGATGTATAAATGCCAATTAAAGATTACTTTTAAATTATTATATAATGAAATAAGGGCTACTGAAGTTTATGAAGAATTGTTCACATAGGCTATGCTAATTGTGAGCTTTTCTTCATACAAATTTGATGACAAAGAAGCCTATATAAATGCAGACGTGTTACATGCTCTTTTGTTGTGTCCTTAGATGAAAATTTTGCATATTTTTACCATAGGAACCATGTCTTCTACGTTTAGGTTATGAACCATACATACATACATGGAATATATAAGAGCATTAAAGTTTCTATGCCTATAATTGGAGTCTATATATGTAAAACCCCGAACCTTTCTTTTCATTGAATAAAAATTTTTATTTTCGGTGAATAGTATTTTTAGATGAATAATAAATTTTTGTAGGACCCAACGTCGAAATAGTGAAAAACATCTGGAATAAGTTTTAGAGTTAAATGATAATGAAAGGGATTGAAAATAAGTCCAATAGGATGGATTTCGGGAGTTTCAAAAGTTTAGGACTATAATGCCCTTTTTGGAAAGTAATGGGTATTAATCATTTTAAACTCATTAGAAAATTTTAAAAGCACCCAATCAATAAGTATTGAACTTAATTAGAAAATTTCATGGTCAATTTGATTGCGAAATATTTTCAGAATGTAGTTCAATTAGTTAGTGAATTAAACTCATTAAAGGACATACACTGGGAAAGGGGTCCTTTTTGACCCAAGAAAGTTCGTTAAACGGACTTCCATGTCAACGGACATGGGATGGACATGGGGGTTTCCCAAACCCCTCCAAACCCATTTTCATGCTTCCTACTACCATCCTAACATCATAAACACTTAAAATCTTCCAAATTTCAACTCTTCTAGTGCCAATTCACTTCACACTAACTCAAACATACAACTTATTTCATCAAACTATCAATTCTTGATCCATTTGGCCCATCAAAACTGTAATTTCTCATCAATTACCAAAGCTATCCCAAACACAAACCATATACAATATCCTAACTTGTAACACTCATACCTCTCCATTCCGATGTCCAAAAATTACAATCGTTATAGCGTCGGAAAGCTATAAAGACGAACTACAACTTTCATGAAGGCAACTGTGGCCAATTCTACCTAAATCATTCCAGATTTTTCCTTGAATCAGTTCATAAAATTTTCCTTTTTGAAAAACCTGAATTTTGTCCCAATTTCTTTTCCTTCTATCACAACATCATTCATAACCCATTGAAATACCAATCCTTCTTTTCCATAGCATAACTCATCATTCATAACACTTCTATCTTTCTTATCCATATTACCTCACTTATATTTTTATATATATACACTAACCATTCCTGTTCAACATTCATCATAACCATCCTTACACAAATT
This sequence comes from Erythroxylum rufum, assembly GCA_027478365.1. Lineage (NCBI taxonomy): Eukaryota > Viridiplantae > Streptophyta > Magnoliopsida > Malpighiales > Erythroxylaceae > Erythroxylum > Erythroxylum rufum. The sequence goes on along the minus strand of JANIHZ010116092.1, from coordinate 7,598 downwards.
TACATTTCAAAATCCATATACAAATCCATTTTTTCATCAACCTCATACAATAAGAGTTTTACAAACTTCCTTGGCATTTCCAAGCCACCATACGATCTCAATATCAAAATCTAAAGTACAAAAATGCAAAACCCAATAATTTCTTGAAATACATCTAAAGCTTTGTTTTACATCAATAATTCCAAAAACATGACAAAACATGCATATCCGAAGTAATATCTTGACTTTCACTCTGTTTCTTGTTCATCACCTGGAAATGGGGAAAGAGAGGAGGGGTGAGCTCGAAGGCTCGTGGGTAACATGCTTATAACAATTAACAAGCAAAAACTGTTCAAAAAGTTCATCGATATAAAAATGCTTCTTGAATCATAAAACTCACTTTTCTCACAAATTCTTGTCAAGAAATTCAAAATCGCAACAACGCAACTCATGCATTTTTCAACTTGTTCATAAATCATGAATGCATTAAAACTTGTCACAGATCATAAACACATAAACACATCATAATGGTTTAGGTAAGTCCATAAACATGACGAACTACACAATTCCATAAAATGGCCTTGGGTAGTCGTAAACTTGAGGGAGTCCTTGAAGGAGCTCCGTGCCACTAGCGAGCAGGCGGGATAAGCCTATTCTTGGGTCAACGTGCACGTGACGGTTCTTAGATGGACTACCAAAACCCACATAGAATGTAATCATGTCTTGCAAAAATGATTGCCCAAATGGCAAAATTTTGGAAATCTTTTTTTTCTTGAACATACACTTTTTCGAAAATCCTTTCATGTAGAAATTCATAATTTAACAACCACATTCACATAACAATTCACAATGCTTCATCAAAATTTCATTCATCAAACATAAAGCAATTTCTCAAATCAATCATAGGAAATAAAAGCAACAATTGTAGTAATTTCACAAATCATTCAAAATAATGAATTTGAAAGCATTTTATAATCTTGATTTTTTTTGAAAACATTTATGGCTCATTGCTTGAATTATAAACATGAAAACCCACCTTAAAATTCCTTGCTTGTAACTTGACTCAACATACTTCCCCTCTTGCTCCTCTTGATTTCTCTTTCCTCCATTAATGTCCTTCATCAATGGAAAATCCCCAAATCAAATAGTGATTTCAATTGGAAAACCCTAAGAACACAATCACCAAAATTGATCTTAGAAAACACAAACCCATGCATTTCTTAAGATATCTAACCCAAAACCCCTTTCATAAACTCAACAAATCAAAACACTCTTACCTTGAATCTTCACCAAACAATGAATTTCTTGGCTTGGATGGGAGCTTTCATCACCCTCCACGTTTTTCTCTTCTTGAGCACCACGAAAATCACTCTTGAAGGGCTTAGAAAATCAAGACCTAGCTCTTCTTTCTTCTTTCCTTCTTCTTCTCCACGACACCTCTCTCTCTTCTCTCTATTTTCTTGTTCTTTTCCCTCTCATTTTCGTGCACCACTCATCCTTATATACCAACCCACATGTCTTACTAGCAAATGACCTCTTTGCCCTTCCTTATAAGCTTTATAACTTACATGCTTAAGTTGTCTTCCAAATTTGCCCCTCTTACAACTTTCCACCTTAATTCAATTTAATCCATGTCATATGGTCTTACTAAAATTAACATGTTAATTAACTCCCATTAACATGCTACTTAATTCCACAAAATAATCTATTAAGACATAAAAATTCATTTAATTCCTTGCCTAACTCTTTCCAAAAATCAAGGCATTTTCTAATAATGAAATTGAAGGAATTTGATAAAACTTCCTTCTAGACAAATGTTCCTCATTATCTTAAGTTTTCTAATGACATAAAAATCATTTAATTTGATTCCATAGTCTAAGAGTTATACTCCAAACATTTTTGGACTGTTCATATCTAGAAATAATATTCTGTGCTCAATTTTCATTCAAAATTTGACTTTCTTAGAGATTGAATTAAAACTCAATTTCATCATACAATTTGTAGCCTGATCTATCTAGTTTAATCCAAATCAAAAGTCAACTCATTTGGATAAATAGAGATCAATTTACGACTAAAACATCGGGGCATGCTCAGTGAACATGTTTCAATTTCATTTTCCAGCTTTTAACTTCCAATATTTCACATACAATCCCTTTTGCATATAAACCATCTTTTCTATTTTTTTTCAAATTCAAGGATTTCCCTCTTTTCTACACATGAATAATCACCAATAGTATCTTACTTAACAGTTCTAACTTACAAAAAGGCTCGGGGTCCAACACTTGCTTTCTTCTTCTTCTTCATCGTGGCTTTCTTCTTCACCTTCTTCACAAATTTTGTCACCAATCTCCCATTCAAGTTGAACCTGGCTCTCTCATCTTTCACTTGCTACTCTCACCTTGTTGTCTTCTTCATTTGCTATAAGAAAACCTAAACCTCCCAACCTCTATGATATTGTACGTGGGTTGTATAAAAAGTTAGGGCTTCTTGGTGTTCTTGAAGAGTTTGAAGATTTTGAAGCTAAATCAAGTAAGTTATGCTTTAATCATCATGGGTAATGTTAAATGAAACTAATATGATGAGTAATTTGAGATTGATGACTTGATCATGAAATTATATGCGTGAATCGTGAGTGATAAAATGTGAATATAAATGTCTTGTTTATGCATATAAGATGATTAACCTTTCATAAGTTATTGTAGAGATGAGTTCGAACTTAAAAGATCATTAAAATGGTGTAGAAAGAAGTGCAGAAATTATGAATTGTAAATTGGATAATTATGTTATGTTTTCTTGGTCTATTAAGTGAATTTATTTGATTGTTTTAGAGATGAACTAAAATGAGTTTAGAGATAATAAAAAGGAGTAATATGGTTTTTTGAAATGAGATAAATTAAGGTTCTAGTTAAGAATGAAATGAAGATGAAAAATGAAGTGGAACATGTGTCGAAAATTGAAGATGAATGTGTATATAAATATGTTCTGTTTTGGTGTGTAATAATGTGAATGTTAGTAATTGTAATAAAGATGAAGTAGAGTGAGTTAAAAGAGAAAGAAAGGGATAGTATAGTGTCCTGAAGTGAGGAGAATTAGGATGATCGTTTATAGATAAAGGAAAGGTGACAATGGAGTTGAATGTGTGCTGAAATATTGAAGAATGCATAGACATAGTTGATGTTCTGTTTATAGGGTTATGATTAACAATCTTGTATGATGTGTTTTGTAGATGTTTTGAATTGGAATGGAGGTGACAATGAAGAGGAATTGAAGTAGGAATGATGAGATATGCAAGAGATGTGTTTAATAATACACTTGGAAAGGGAAGGAGTAAGGATTTAGTAAACCAGAAAATGATGGTGATATGTCTTATTATATATATATTATTGATAAATCAAATGAGTAGAGTTTTATGGATTTAATGCAACTAATATGGTAGTTGAAGTAGTATGTAATGAAGTTGCACAAATGAATGTGAATATTGGAGAATTTGGTGTAAAATGATGTTAGTATATGTGTAGAAATCATGGGAAATGTTGTTAAGTGAGATATGTGTAGCACCCCATTACCGTAGAGTATATACCAAAACATCTTGAGGGCATTCCAGTACATAACCTATAATAATTGCATGCTAGAGCAGTCAAGTCTCTAACTTAATAATGGCATTATCATTAAAAGCGTAAAGATCAAAATATTTAAAAACCCAAAATTTCGTCATTTCATTTCATAAAACCGCATATGTACATTGTAGCTTTACAAAACATCCATATGTGTACATTATCAAAATAATCAAGGTTTACATCTCTGTATACCTAACACGCTACATGCATGAGGAATTAAACAAAACTTTTATCTAAGTCCTTCAGTCTCAGCTGACCGACCTTTGAGCCATGTCTTCTTTCCAAAATCAATGCTTACTCTATTCTTATTTGGCTTAGAAGCTATATCGTCTCTCTCTCAAACCTGAAATGTCAACGTTGCAATTTTGGTGAGTTTTGTGAACTCAATGAGTTAACCATCCTCGTTGGTTCACTCAAATTATATAACACATCAACAAATACAATCACATAATTCACATAATTTCATTAATCATTAGTAGTATCACAAAGCTCTCTTATTCACAATTTCCACATTTCTCATTCAACATAATACAAAAATACATTTAAATCATTCAAAGCATACATATTAAATGTATATGTAGTGCTCATGAGACTCATTTCCGATTTTAACGTTGTTATGACTGAGTGCCTATAACTGTCCTATATCCATTGTAGATACTGGGCTCATTGATAATTGTTCCTTATTTATTGGGGATACAAGGCTCATTATACATAGAAGCCTTTGGCTCTTAATCACATTTTAAGCTTTAAGCCCTTTTTGGGTGGCTATTCAGGTCACAACTGCCATTATCTGTTCAAGTATTCGTGTAATGAAATGCATCAATTAACATAAGATCAGCCAGTCACTTTACACATTCACTTTCACAAGTCATCATACCTAAGTCTGACATTCAACAGTTATGTTAAGTACACTTATTTCTATCAGATTCACATACAAGGAACACTCTCAATATCTTATTCATACATCGAACGCCTCGGATATTCAATGTCTGGAATCATCATAATCACATTCACAAAATAATTCAATACATAATTTAAAACAAACAAATAATCGAGTGGGACCATCTAGGTTAGTCACAGTTTGCTCCAGATAGCTATTGCCTTGATTTAGCACCCCACTCCCGCAAGACACGTACTCGACATCATAAGTGATATCCAAGTTCGTGTCCCGCGAGGGTGGCATGCTAGAGCACTTAATCAGTTAAAACTTAGTATAATTTTTTTTTGAAGCAATAACATACACACATTTTTTTTGGAAATCCATAATCTGTTCAGGCCCACTTTATTCATAAACTTTTTCAATCATAACAACACAATCAACAGAATTTTCAATAGCCATGTAGCCCTTTCACAAATACAAAACACTTTAGTCATAATGTCTTTACATTACAACATAAATCATATACACATTTGACAAAACTTTCGGAATACATAATTTGATACAAAAGTTGCGGAAAATATAATTCAGTCCAAAAATAAAGAAATACATTGTAGATGTGAACTGATCTCGACCTCTATCTCTCACTTGTATGTAGTAGGTATACTTCCGTTGCCTAACGGGGTATTCTTTTGATCCTGAAAAATATTTGCAAATTTTGGGTGACTTTTGCAAACTCACTAAGTGACCATCATTGATGGCTCACCTAGTCACACAACACATAATTCACATTCACAACATTCCACATTTCACATTCAATACACTTTAATCATTCATATTATGCATATGCAGTGCACATAAGACCCACTTTCTATTTGTTACTTTGTTGTGACCGAGTGCCTAAACTGTCCCGTATTCATTAGATACCGGGCTCATTACTAACTGTCCCATATCCGATGGGGATAGGGCTTATTTTAAATAGTGAGTTTTAGACTTTTAATCACTTTCTGAGCTCAAGGTTCATTTTACACTTGAGCTTTAAGCTCTGATCGGTGGCTACTCTAGTCACAGCTGCTATTATATTTCATGCATTCATGAAATGGAACGTATCAATCACATTGCATGTTCCCATTCAATCACATTCCCATATCATTGGACTTTAGTCCGGCATTCAACATTAAAGTTGAAAATCACATTTTCACTTATATGCAAATGCACCTTCAGAACACATTTAACAATCAAATTATGTGCACTTAGTTCATCTCATTCACATACAAGCAGCACTTCAATATCTCAATAAAGCATCACAATCATCAGACCTTTTGTCTGAAAATCAAAACAATCAATCACATTCATATAGTCATTCCATAGTCAATCAATATAAAAATTCAAAACAGAATAAACAATGAAATGAGTCTATCTCGGTTTACTTACAGTACGCTCCAGATTACCATTTGCTTCCAAATTCTGGAAACGCCTGAATGTGGACTTTTAACTTGCACAATTATAAACATTCATTTATGCACACGTGTATATGGAATATGTACGACGCATGTTCATGACAATCCCGGGTATATTATCAAATTTCACATTTTATCACTTTCTCATTTTTTTGCATCATTGCTTTCATAATAACTCATTTCTCGTTCATTTTTACTAGATACAGTTTACTTCTCTTTATTGAATCACAGCTTTAATCATATGGACCACTTCATCTCCATTAAACACATGTATTTGGTACTTTAATACCAATAATTCACTCATTAATGTTATTCCAACATTATATGATCACACATTATCAAAACTCTCATTTCTTCTTATAAATTTTCCAAAATTCCAGACCTCCAGGTCTACTGTTCACATTCAATCAGAAGGTGAAAATGATGTAATTTGGTCTTACTCTCTTCCAGGAAAGTGTTCATCAATGTCTTATGTTTCTATTGACACCAAAATAACTAAATTTGGTTTAGTAATTTGGAAAATATGCCTCAAACATTTTCGGGTTGTTCATATTCAAAAATAGTGTACTATGCACAACTTCCATTCAGAATTTGAACATCTTAGAGACTAAATCACAATTTGATTTTTTCATATGGTTTGTAGCCCTATTTCTCTAGTTTACTACAAATAAAAAATAATCTCATTTGGAATCTTATAGATCCAGATATAATCAAAACACCGAAGTATGTTCAGTAAAACAACACCAGTTCATACCATTCCAACAGATTCTCTCACTTTTGTTCAATCAATATTTTTCAAATCAATTCATAATACTACCAATTTTTGTGCAGAAATGTAAAAATGTCTTAATAATCCAATGGTTCAAGAATCAAGTCATTTGGAGATCTAGAGAAGAAGTTATGGTCAAAAGAAGCAAGACTGTTTAGAAAAGGGAAATCTCAAATGCACGATCGTGCTTATGCACGATAGTGCATTTTCCCATTTATCACCAAAGTCACCGTCGTGCTTATGCATGGTGGTGCATTTTCACTATACTCAAAAGTCACCGTCATGCACAACGGTGCAAATCCATTTTGAACGTGCAATTCCACTTCTTCTTCTCCACCGATATCTCAAACCTTCATAATTTTTGATCCAGAATCCCAAAATTTACAAACTTTATATCAATGGAAAGATAAAAGAAAGATATACAACTTTTATGAAGACCATTTTCTCAAAATATGTCTAGATAAGTACTGTAAATTCACCAAAGTTCAGATCAAAAGTTCAACTCTCTCTTACTATTCACTTTCAAAAAATTTCTAGACTTCCATTTTTCAAAATCCAACACTTCAATTTTTGTTTCTATTTTTTCCACTCCATTTCCTTTCAACTAATTCACCACAAATTCATAGTACCCCTAAATATGAAAATTTACTCAAAAATATCATAATCATCAAAAACCAAATATCAGTTATTCACTCTTCATATTCTGCACTTCATCATTCTTTGCATATTTTTCTATCTCTTTATGCTCTGCATTTTCTTAATTCTCTTCCTCTAACTATCATTTATACAATCTTTCTCACCTCAGACCATCATCTTACAATTGTTTTTCAACTCAAAAACCATTCTTTTGGTCATCTCCAAAACACTCCTGTTTTCACATACCCACACACACCCAC
>JANIHZ010116054.1:0-15029 GCA_027478365.1 Erythroxylum rufum | reverse complement strand
CTTTTGGTGAAGGATAAGATGTTATTGAATGTAAGGAGTCATATGAATTGAGGTTGAGTGTTAGATGAATTCCAATGAGAAGTTGAATCGTTTTGAATGATGTTGTAATAGAGGAAGTAAAGTTGGGATAAATTGTAAGTTTTGCATGATGATAAAATGTGTATGCTGATTTCCAAGGAAAAACTGTATCAATCTAGATTGAATTAGATAAAGTGGTATGCATAAAAGTTGTATTTCGTCTTTTTATCTTTTCATTGATATAAAGTATGACATTTTTGGACAATGGAGTAGGAAGTTATGATGTTTAGAAGTTCTGTTTCTGTTTAGGATGACATTTATCAGACAACCACTTTGAGGTGGGTTTTGACTCTGTTAGTAGCCGAACTGGTTTTTAAGCTCTTCATGGAAGTTGTAGAGCGTCCTTTTAGCTTTCCATGGATATCAAATTTGTAAATTTTGGAGTTTTGGGTCAAAAATTATGAATTGTGAAAGTTGGGATGTCGGAAGAAAAAGAACTAGAGTTTCCAGTCGATCATTATAGTCGACTAATAGTCTTTGACTTAGTCGACTAATAGTCTTCGACTAGTCGACTAATCGTCATGTTTTTACTTGCATTAGTTGACTAATAGTCTTCGACTAGTCTACTATTGTCATGTCTCCCCTAACCTGACCTCTCTCCACTCTTTTGCTTGTAACTTTTCCGTTCGACCTCTGATTGACCTGATTCTTAAAGCGATAGATTCCTAAGACATGTTTCTATCTCCCCATGAAAATTGGTACCTTTTTAAGTTGATTTGAAAAATATTGATGGAAAGGAAATGAGGGATTGGTATGGAGAGCATGATTGGTTATAACATACTTTGGATTTTTAAGCATATCTTGAGCTATAGAGCTCCGAATGAGGTGGTTCTTATTTCTAAATAAACTAGAGACTAAGAGCTACCATTTTTAAGAAGTCAATTGTGATTTTTGTGATTTCGTTGTGTGGGCTCACCTTTGTGGCTTGAGATGTTATGAGAATGAGGAACCGATTATGACTAATTAAGGTACATTGAAGTAACCCTAACAAGGAAACACGCTCATGCTTTATGAGGGTTAAATGAATTAACCCTACAAGGAATCCTGAAATAAGGAGTAATGACAAAGCTCAAGTATTATGATTTCACAATAGTTGGATTCCAGAATCAAGCGGGATCTAACATTTATAGTATCAGAGCAAGAGGTTGGGTTCCGAAATCGGGACTCAACATAGGTGGTATTAGAGCAAGCGTTGGACTCTGGAAGCAAGCGGGGTCCAACATATGTGGCATGGCCCAACATATGTGGCATGGTTCAAGCATTGGGTTCCAGAAAACGGGATCCAACACATAAGTAACTCAATAACTAAATTCTCTAGTATAAAAAGTAATGTGGCTTATATGCACAACGTATAAAATCATAAAAAATGCATAATCTCATAACAAAGATTAACTATTAAAAGATGCTCTGCTTTATAAAGAGTCTTTATTGATAAAGATCAGTTATGGAAAACTCATTTTCTTCTATAAAGAGGCCATAATCATATATCGAGAAAAAAAAGAATCATATGTTCACATTAATTACATGCAAGGATTTTAAATATCACAGTACAAAAAATAAGTACAAATTCATAACTTGAATAATATCAAGTTTTGTAATAAATGTAAATTTTATAGTCGATTCTACTTAAGTTTTCTCTTTAACAAAATAACTACTTGCAAGTTAGAGTAAGTGCACCTACAGTTGATGAGTAATATAATGGTGAATAAGCATCAATTCCACAAGATAACTAGATGGATCTAGTGAACTCTCCTCCTACTAATTAATAAAAATAATTAATTAAGATGATTATTGATGGAATTGGAGCAAAGAAATATACAATAAAACTTAAATAAAATAAGAGTTAAGGGAAATAATACAAATCAATTAATCAAATAGAGAACTGAATTATAATTAATGCTTAGATAAGTACTTCATCTAGTATTATTTTTATAGCCATGATTCAAAAAACTTGTAAGGTATTTATTATATGGACCTACAAAATTTCATAAAATATTAAATTACTTTAGTTTAAGTTACAACTACCATCACTGGATTGATTAACCATGACTCTGCCAAGTTAAAAACCCTAAGAATGCATTATGTCCTATGAACTTTTATAAAAGATTTCACCCAAACTCTAAAAAAGTTAAGTAAGTCTATCTTTAGCACCTAGGCTTGATAATAGACTGGACCAAGTCCGGCTTAGGGCTATTAAGGCTGACTAAAGCCTTTTATTGATGGTTTGAGCTTAACGTAAAGCTTGAATGAGCTTAACTCATATCATTTAAATCTTGACTAATAGCCTAAAGTGCCCAACTCCTAACCAAACTCGACTTGGCCTACTCCATTATAGCATCAAACAATACTTAATCAATATTTCTTTGACTCTTTATCACCAAAAATCTAAACTTTTCATCACTAAAAGCAAATTCTAATTCGAGAAAGAAGAAATTTTGAGAAGAAAGAAGAACTAGTTATGTTTACAACTTATATTAATAGATGTACGATAGAAGTCAACAGTGATGTCTATTTCACATACCCTTAATTTCCCTTTACCTCCAAACCTTTTCACACTTGGTGCTCACTTCTTTTCACATAAAAATCTTTGGGCTATTATATAAACACCTCCTTTACTAGATAACAATTCAATAAGTTGCCTTGACATCTATCTGGTAAAGCTCAAGGTCAAGATGAATTATTAAAAGCCTTGATGATCTAAATGAATCTTTCACTAAAACTAGTAAGGAAGTCTCAATGTAGTCATTTCCTCTTTTTAAATGTAACCCTTATCCTATAAGTTTTGCTTTGAACCTCTTAATCTTTCCTTTAGCATCTCTCTTGGTGTTAAATATCAATTACAACTATTAGGTTTAAATGTATATAAAATGTTAACCAACTCTAAAACATCATTTTGTCATAGATTGCATCTCCTCCTCCACTATTGTCATCCATTTATAAGAATTATCACTCTTAATTACTTCTTCATTGGGTAAAATGATTTGCAATCTCTCTTAAATCATAATCAAACTCTCCTATATAAAAAAAATATAATCATAAAAGAGTGTAGGCCTCATATCTTGTTATGAATGTCTTAATGTTAATATAGAATCAAGTTGAGCATCCACTAACATAATAGCATATCAGGGGCTAAGGCTCCATCCAAGTTATCCCCACAAAACTCCACAAGTAACTCAAGAAATCTCAAATAAGCAATAGGAACATGTTATACGAGTAGCTCATGATCCTCAACTACTGATAAGTATAGAAATTAGTATGTTTTATAAGTGTTGGAGTATGTTTTTAGTGTTTTCTTAGTTGATAATCATGTCTTTGGACCTAGATTTATGTTCTTGTTAGTGTTTTTGTTTATTTTGTTTGATTAATTGTTGTTTAAGGTAAAAGTTTGATCTTAATTATATATTTCAAGGATTGTTTGGCAATTATTTTTCTTCGAGTGTGTTTTTAGGTGATAATTACCTTTATGAACTAAAGGGAGAAGAATTCGGTGAAATTGTAGCATAATATAAAAGAAGTGAAGCAATTTTAAAGACACACAACCGTGTATAGGGATTATGTAATTTACTATTAATGTGTAGAGCTTTAAAGATGTTGTTTATACCCTTGTGGCCTATATATATTGACATTCATGGTCGTGTATATTGCCCATGTAAGCTTCTGTGATTGTGTAAAATCATAATTTAGAGGATATTTTGAGATACAAGGTCGCTTACACAGCCACCTAAGTGACCGTGTATATTTCAGAAAATCAAGTTTTTACTGTAAAAGGATATTATGAAGGATATAGAAAAAGCAAGCGATTTAAAGTGAGTATAGACATTAAAAAAAAAGGGGGAAAAACACCAAAAAAAGGTGTTGTGCATCATAAGAAAGAAGATTAAAAAGTGGAAACATCGAGATCAACTCCAACTTTCCAAATATTCCAAACCAAGGTTTCAAGTTGCTTTCATTATCTTCTTTTCTTTTATTTCATTTCCTTGTATGCCAAATATGAATAGTTATCCTTTGAGCATGATTATAGATTGCTAAATCTATATTGGGGTTTTATTCTTGAATTATTTTGTATAACTTTTACCTTGTTGATTAAATATATTACAACTTTGTGAGATTTGTTATGCTCATAATTGATTTGAATCGAGAGATTGAATCAAGATATTTGTGTTACATTATGTAACAAAAGTTGCTACCTTAATGGACTTACAAATATTAAGTTAATAAGAAATTAAGAGAGATCTTAATTGCGAGTTAATTATCCTTAGGTTTGCTTTAAATCCACTTGAGTAGTTAGGAGGAGTTTTGAGAAATTGAGAGATTGCAAGTTAACTTTTATATATTTCAATTGGGATTACTTGATTAGATCGTAAGAGAGGATAATCAAAACCTTTGGATATCGAAGATTAAGCATAGTTACATTCACAAGGTTAAAGGAAGACAAATTAAGGATAGAATAATCTCTGAGTTTCCATTATTGAGTAACTTCATTTCATTGTTACCTTTTACCTATTCAATCATTAAGTTTTGTTAGTTACTTTAACTTTCAGTTAATTCAATCTTTTATTACCTTAGACAAAGTGTAATTAAAATTACTAGGTGACTATATTCAATCTTCATGGGAATGATATCACTTGTACTACAATGTATGACTTATATACTTACAGTATAGCATAAATCTAGTAAATAAGTTTTTGATGTTGTTGTCAGGGATTGCAATTTTATCATCTTTTCCAATTTGATTTTTTTTAATTTAAGGAGTTTGATACTGTTTTCTTATGTAATTGCAGGTGTATGAACACAAAATCCACAAGGAGTTTGAGCAAAGTAAAGGATAAACAAGTTTTAGACATCATTAAGACAAAGAGGGAGATTTGAAAAGTGAAAAGGGATAACAAAACCACTAGTGCAGATCAATACTTTCGAAATCAAACCTTCATTATTGATTATATTACAAACCAACATTCAATCTTATAGCCTGGCTAATGAGGATCCTAATGCTCATTTAGTCAACTTCTTAGAAATTTGTGACATGTTCAGATAAAATGAGTTGTCAGAAGATGCAACTAAGATGAGGCTCTTTTCTTTTACAATTAAAGATTGATCCAAGGCATGGTTGAACTCTCTTAACCTGGAGAATGTCACAACATAGGAGCAACTCATACAAACCTTTTTGGCTAAATACTTTCCCTTAATAAAGACCACTAGTCTCATAAAGAAAATCACAAACTTCCAACAAAGCGAGGGAGAGTCTCTATGTGAAGCATAGGAGTGACTTAAAGAATTGCAAAGGAGCTGCCCATATTACAACTTTCCAAAGGAGTTCCATTTGCAAACATTATATAATAGAGTGACTTCCCCCTTGTTATGCATCATAAATGCAGCAGCTGGTGGTTCTTTAATGAAGAAAATGGTTGAGGCAACACATAAGACGAAAACAATAGTTGTCTATAGATATAAAAAAGAAGTGCACAACAACCAACCTTTAGAGATCAAAAGGTAGTGCTTGTAGTGGATTCAATGACAATATTGTAGGTTAAAGTAGTAAACCTAGCCAAGCAATTGAACAACCTGAAAGTCACATTTTCTAGCCCACTCAAGGCAATTCAGCTTGGATGTGAACTATGCGGACAAGAAAATCATATCTCAGCTTGTTGATTCTTAGTGGAAAACAATAACATGGAGCATCTCAACTTTAAGCACAATATAGTCGGGGAGATAATAATCCCTAATCTAATACTTATAACCCTAGGTGAAAAATCACCTAATTTTTTCTCAGTCTAACAATGCAGGAAACCTAATAAGAGCTTAAAACCCACTAGGATTTTAGTAAGATATGCTTGATTCTTTGGAATCAAAGATGGACAAATTGATAGATGTTTTGAATTCCAAAATTGTGAGCCAAGATGAGAACCAAAAGAGAATGGAAGCTAAATTTCACCAAATTACGAAGAATCATGCTTCTTCCATCTATAATTTAGAGTTTCAAGTGGGCCAATTAGCTAATATATTATTACACCAAGTGTGGGGAGTCTCCCAAGCAACACAAAGTCTAATATAAGGGAGAAATTGAAGGCAATAAGAGTAAGTTAACAGAATCCTACCAAGTAGAAGACCAAGAGAAAAAGGGCAAGGATGAAGAGAAGAAAAATGAAATTCCTTATGTTCCTCCTCCCCTATATGCACCAAAGACTCCATTTTCGTAGAGACTATAAAAGAACAAATTGGATACACAATTTGCAACATTTGTGGATAAGCTAAAGAAATTGCAAATCAACTTATCTTTTATGGAAGATTTAGAACACCTGCTCAAGTACATAAAGTTCCTTAAGGATATACTATCAAACAAGTAAACTTAGGATGACAATAAAATGATTTCTTTAACTGAAAGTTATAGCTCTATAATTACCAGCCATATGGCTTCAAAATTAAACGACCCAGGGAGTTTCACTATACCCTGTATAGTTGGTAATGTAAAACCCCATAAATTTTTATATGACTTAGGTGTAAGTTTTAATCTTATGTGTTTGTCTATTTTCAGGAAATTGAAGCTAGGAGATATGAAGCTAAGGAGGATGTGCCAATAAAATTGTACAAGTTATTATTCCTGTGGATTTCATAGTGCTAGACTCTGAAGAGCATCAAACTTGTCATTAATTCTAGGTAAATCGTTTATGAATATAGGAAGAACTTTGGTTGATGTTTATGAAGGAAAACTTATCCTTCAGATTGGTGAGGAGCAAAGGAATTTTAATATGAATAAAGTATTGAAGAATCTAAAGGAAAGCAGCTCTTATATAAGGATAGATATAGTGGATGAGTGCATAAAAGAGAAAGAGGAGAGCTATAAAGAAGAAGTAAATGTTGGGGAATTAGAAGATGAAGGAGAACTAAGGAAGAAGGATTTGGGTGTTAAAACAAAACAAGAGGTCTTAGTGAGAATGGAAGCACTCATGATACCATCCTTTAAGAAGCCACTCTTTCTAGAGTTGAAAACATATGGGGAACAAGAAAAGAGAGTGGTGGAGACAATTAGAAAGAGACTAAGAGACATGGGATTGAAAATTTTGGACATAAGAAGCATAAGTCCTAATGTGATGCATCATAGGACCTTAACATCCAAAAGAGAAGTTAGTTATAATAATGGAAATAAAATGGTCAAGCTAGTGACCTTAAACTTAACATATTATGCTTTAGTTAGGATTGTTGTAATGCCATGTTTGATAGTGATTTATTATTTTTATGTTTATTTTATAGAGAGTTTATTGATGGATTTCATAATTTGAAGTACGTATATATGTTGTTTCTGATTCTCTCACTTACACATTCACTGTAAGTACTCTCGCCTTTCTATTTTATTTCTTCCTTTTTTATTTACTGGTTATATTTTGTTTATGGTTTTATGTTGTTTTTCATATTAAGGAATATATGTTGTTCAAGTGTGTAGACATATATGCACTTATATATCATTTATGTGTGTGAATTTTACATTTGCATTGTGTTACTTTTTGATTAGGTTGGTATTGTGTAAACATTTTTTTGTATGAAGTGTGCATTGCTTAAATGTGTCAATGGCATAAAATTGAATGGAATTAACTTATCTATGAACATAATCATATAAATTGTAAAGAAACATTAGCTTGCAAAGTTGTGTTTCAAGTGCTTTTGAGATGAATATACATGTAGATGCATCAATTTATAACACTTCTTTGGATATACTTGTAATTAAATTCATTTAAATTGGTAGACATCATTAGTAGCCTTTCATAGGAGTGATTAACTAGGAAGAAGTGATGTTGGTAGAATTTTTAAAAAATGTAATAAAAAAAACACCAAAGTGTTTTGTATAAATGTGCTAAATACATTTCCTATTATGTTTACTCATTTAAAAAAGGTTATAAATAGAGCTAGTAGTCAGTTGTGAGTTGTGAGTTGTGAGTTATGATATAGTTAATTAAGGTATTCACGACAAAATGTTTGTCTTTGTGTCAAAAGACTAAAATGACACTTAAAGCAAGCCTAATAATATAGTGTTGACAATAAAATTGATCCCATGAATCTTGTTGTTAAATGTCAAAAGAAATTTCATGAATAGGCATTTAGTGATAGCCTACCTCTTTAATTGTTATATAAGAATGAGTGCATTCTTACAAGTTTTATAGATGTATGAATAGGTATTGATATTTTGCTTGATATGTATATTAAAATCAAAGCATTTGAAAATCAATGCAATAAGTTTGTGTATTGGAACTTCTTAAGTGATTGATGTTTATGGCTAAGTTAATTTCATGAGATTTGATGCCATTGAACTATTATTGCCTTTTTGCATGATTGTGTTTATGTGTTTTGTTTGTTTTGTGGTTTTAGTTTTACTTAGAGACAAGCAAAGATTTAAGTGTGGGTATGTTGAAAGGTAAAACTTAATATATTTTCTAAGTGTTAGAGTAGGCTTTTAGTGTTTTCTTAGTTGATAATCACGTGTTTAGGATTTAGGATTTAGGCTTTCTAGATTTTTCATATCAAGGCCTTAAGCTGATTTCATTCTCTTTTCTTATTCTATTTCATTGCCTTATATGCCAAATCTAAATAGTTGTGTTTTGAACATGGTTATAGATTGCTAAACTGGGGTATTTTTGAATTGTTTTGTATAACTTTTAACTTTGTTGAATTCATTATATTACTACTTTGTGATATTTATTGTGCTCATACTTGATTTAAATTGAGAGATTGAATCATGATATTTGTGTTAAGTTACACAACGAGAGTTGGTACCTTAATAGACTTACAAATATCAAGTTAATAAATAATTGAAGAGAGAAATAAATAATTGAAGAGAGATCTATGAGTTAATTATCCTTAGGATTGCTTTAAACCCAATTGAGTAGTTATGAGTGGTTTTTATAAATCAAGAAATTGCAACTCAAATTTTATCAATTTCAATTAGGATTACTTGATTAGATCTCTAGAGAGGGTAATCAAAACCTTTGGATATCTAGGATCAAGCATAGTTAAATTCACAAAGTGAAGGGAAGACAAAAAAGGATAGAATGATCCTTAAATTTCCATCATTAAGTAACTTTAATTTCATTGTTATCTTTTACCTATTAAATGATTAAGTTTTGTTAGTTTACTTTAATTTTCAGTTAATTCCATCTCTTTTTTTGTAGACAAAGTGTAATTCAAATTGCTAGGTGACTATATTTAATCCTTGTGGGAATGATATCAGTTGTGGTATTTGGTCAAATTTGACACGTTGTTTATATGCATAAAATAAAGTTGTTAAATTATCCATCTAGATCACTACATCTAAGGCTTATTAGCAACTATATATGGAATTTTTTTCATTCAATCATTATGTTCGATCTTGATGATAACAATGCAACTTCTTGGGATGTATCCATGTTAAGCTGGAAATTTACAATTTTATCATAACAATATAATTTCTCCTACGTTATAATATTTTTATAGTTTTTTACCTAGGTTTGCAAATGAGTTAGCCTTACACATTTCCTTTGCAAAGTTCTTGTGCATTAAGGAAATGCCTTATTTTTCTCTTAGTAAATAATACACCTCTAGGTTTTTTTTCCTTCTTTTTTCTCTTTTAGAAAGTTAGAGGGGTTCTAACTTCTAATTAGAAGACAAAAAGCAAACTTTGAAGGGCTAAATATAAAAGAAATGAACTACCTATCTATGTCAAAAAATGTTCATATTAAATTCTCACATGCAATGAGGTTAGGTATAAGGAAATAAGCCTTTATCAGACTTTAAGAGAAAGTGGACATACTTAAGACTTTTGAACCTTGTCCAAATAACTAGTTTGATTTAAGGATGTTAATTTTGTCCTGGCCCGACCTAATTTTGGGCAAGGTTAATCGGGGCACGAGCCAAAAGTAGTCGACCCTCGTTTTGGCCCGTAGCCTGACTGTAACTTCAAAAATGACGTTGTTTTTGACACTTTTTAAAAAAAATTATAAGATGGGCTGGGTTGGCCAGGCCCACCAGGGCACGGGCTAAACTAGGTCAGGAGCGGCCCATTGACATTCCTAGTTTGATTTAGGCAATTGGTTATATCTCTTTAAACACTTAACAACAAGATCATAGGGATATGACATATATTTTATCCCAATATTATCTATTTTAGGTGATAGAAATATTAATAGTTCTTATAATTCATTTGGTACTGCTTAAACTTATTTGACACCTTATAAAGGTTTTACTAGAAGCAATTATTTATAGATTCTTGTGGACTTAAAGTCTACTATTGGAAAGCTTCATTTGATATAGCTTATTACACATAAAAAAAAAGATTGAAGTTTTGAATGAACAAGCTAGAACCATAAGATAAACAATAGATAGAAAAATATACGGATTTATTGTTGCATTATTATAGGATTTTATCTCTTAAGATTATTATTCTTCCTCTATATGATGCAATATTATAATATACTTTTAAAAAACACCCTTTGGATAGAATTTATTGTTCAGAATAATAACTTTATTATCATTTTTAAAGAGTGATCCTACATTAAAACATTTTTTCAATTAAATTTATTTTGAATTTGATAAATGAATTATTGTGAAGCATGTGTTCATATATGTATTATATATTTACTTGTTATTAATTTAAAAGTGATATTCAAAAGAAAACATTGTTAATTATAATATTGATTTTGGAATATCTATTTTGTAGATATTATGTTGAGTATTGTCTAACAAACTATTCGTTAATAACTAAAAGATATGAACTTTCTATTTATGATCTTCATGAATTCAATTCAAATCAAATTCCTTGAAGTTGTTTACCAATGTTAGTAATTGATGATTTACAATTTGAAAAAAATATATTTTATGAAAAAATTAATAAACCCACTTTGATTCAAATATTATTAAAGATCAAGGTTGGATCTCATCAATTGTTAGTTGCATGTGGAGCATATTGAGGAAGTTATTTAAAATGTCTTAGTGATTATGGAGATGGTTGTATTGTTTGTACTTCAGCATTATACATATTCTTCTATGCCATGGAGTTGACAAGAGGAAACAAAAATGATGCTACAAAGAAAAGACAAATGTCATGGTGAAACTCTTGATTTATAAATGGGATTAGTATATTATGTTTCAGACAATTTCTTGTAAGATTTGTATAGTATATGGTAAATTGATTTATGTTTATATTACAAGGATCAGGCATTAATTAAATTATATAGTTGGATGATGCTTCTACTTTATGATCTGTAGTTCTTTGGTACCCTGCTTCTTAGATAATGAAGATTATAAATTTCACCTTTTTTTGAATCCTACACATTCTGTTGTTAGTATTTATTGATTGTTATAGGCATTTACATATTTGAAAGATGTTTGGAGTAGTACTAAATGCTTTTCAACCTTCTATTTTTGGCTTTCTATTATTACCTATTTTATAGTATGAATCCTCCATTCTTATTTATCATTTATCTCTCCCTTAGCAAGTCCATATGACCAACCATATGTCGTGAAGTACTCAAACTGTCTAGTGTCTAATGATACAGTGGAATCATAAAATGCACCAAGTTATGTCCATATTATTTTTGGTTAGTTATAACATGATTTTTAATAGATAGGTTGCCTACTACACCTGCTAGAAGTTGGGTCACAACCTAAAATATGGATAACACTTTCTCTTTCAGGTAGCTTAAAATAAAAAGTCTAACTGAGCCATCTAATTGGAAAAAAGCTTTTGATTGTCAGTTTATGTTATCTTTAACTACAGAAGGACAAGCAATTTATAAGTATCTTAAGAAATTACTCTAACTTATTACTCCAAGAAATGACTTCAACTTAATACTCTAAGAAATTTACTTGATCTTATTACTCAAATTCACAAATATCTCAAAAAATATAGTTCGACAAGAAAGGAATAAATCAGTAAAAACTAGTTTTCACTAGCCTTGCGTATTACTATCCCTTTATGCTGAGATTATTAAACTAAAATGACTAGTTAAGAAATGAGAGTGGAATGACCTGGACAAATATTTTAGAAATAATGGGAATATAAATATTAATCTTTTAAAAAATTGATGTCTTTACTTTTACATGAGTAATTATAATGTTTTTCACTGGGAATATTTGATATTTATTTGTAATTGAAAATCAATTCAACCTTTTGTTTAGTTTTTTAGTTCTCCAAATATTTATATATAACTGAAAACAAAAGAACATTGATAAAGTATAAAAGAGCACATAATTTGTATTGCTTCATAATTAATTTATATATGCACAAAGCCTAGATATACATATAGAGAATGGTTACGAAACGAAATAAAAATATTATGGGAATGTACATTATTAAGGTGAGAATATTTGCAGATATTTTTATTGTGATGAAAAATCAAAATGTACAAATTAGGGAGAATGATTAAATTGAAAATATGGAAAAATCTTTATTCTATTTTTATGTGTTATTAGCCCCCCTCAAGCTCATGGTATTGTAACAATGAGCTTGTCTTAAAGATGACTGAATGTAGAGGCTGGTAATATTTTTGTTATGATATGAACAATTTGTCCTATAGATAAAATATGCTTAACCAAAAGAGCCTGTTTGGAAACTAAATCTCAAACAAAGTGTACGTCAATCTCATTATGCTTAGTTCAAGCATCAGATATTAGATCAAAATAAGAAATGTAGCTCCTAATTTATACTACCATAGTGTATATTTTAGCCAAGGTAATCAGTTTCTCCAAGTAGTGAGTTGATCCAACAAAGTTCAGTAGTTGCAAGTACAATGATTTTACATTCAGCTTCTATGCTAGAATGAGCAACCATAGGTTATTTCTTGGCACTTAAAGAGATAATATTTAATCATAGTTAAACGTAGTAATTGGAGGTGGGGTGATAATCATTGAGACAATTAGCCTAAGTTACATCATAGTAGGTATTGAGGATGAGGTTGTAGGCTTTGGTAAGGAGTATGATATGTGATGAGGTAGATCACAGGTTTCAAAGAATCCATTTGACTACAATCTAATGAACACCAGTTACATAATGAAGAAATTGGGAAACTTATTTACAACAAATTAAATGTTAGGGTAAGTGAGATAAAGATGTTGAAAGGCACCACAGTGTTATAGCATTCACTAAGATCTGTTAGGGGCATGTCATGATTCTTAGAAAGAGGTAAGGTAGGAGTCATGGGTATAGGAGCATATTTAAAAGAATTAATGTTTATGTGGGGTCAGAACATCCTTAACGTATTTGGTTTAGGTAAGAAAGAAGCCATCAGAGGTGGGGGTAGATTTAATACCAATAAAGTTTTGGAGAGTGCCAAGGTATTTAATAGAGAAAATGGTGTTAAGATTACATATAAGTGAAGAGATAAAAGCTTGTGAAGAATTGGTAACCAATATAAGTGGTATGAGTAGTGGTGAAGTGAATAAAGAAAGAGGGAGCAAAATGAAGATATAAAACTTTATTACTTAAACAACAAAACCAAGCATGTTGGGCTTGTTTAAGGCCATAAAGAGCTCTCTAAAGAAGACAGCCATATTGAGGATAATGGGGATTAATAAAACTAGGAGGTTGGGTCATGTAAATATGTTCTTTAATGTGAACATGAAGAAAGGCATTATGTATGTCTAATTAGCACATGGACTAGTCGTTTGTTAGAGAAATAGTAAGGATAATGTGTATGCTCATAGGTTTGACAACAGGAATAAATGTGTTAGTGAAGTCAATACTAAGAAATTGATGATAGCCTTTAATAACAAAGCTTGCTTTTTAATGATCAATAGAACAATCGAGTTTATATTTAGTTCAAAAACCCATTTACTGCTAACAATATTGGCATTTAGTGGTAGAGGAACAAGGGTCCAAGTTTGGTTATGATGGAGGGTGGTGAACTCATCGAGCATAGCTTAGCACCAACATTGAAATTTATTTGCTTGGGTAAAAAAGGTAAGGTTGGGGCCTTGAGTGCTTTGAGAAATGATATCTTAAGTAACATAGTTAGAGAAGGATCGAGGAACATATGGGTTATCACAAGTTTTGGTAATCATAAGATGTTATGGTAGTGAAGGTGGTGAACTAGAAGTGGGTATAAGTAATGGGTTTGGGGATGGATGGGAGATTATAGTGGGTATGTTGAAAGGTAAAAGAAGGGTGACTTGAGAGGGTGATAAGGTGACAATAGTAAGGCTTTGTGTTTTGCCATAAGGAAAAGTAGTTTCAATAAAGTGAATGTGATGAGACATATAGAGCTTTTGAGTTTGAGGATCAAGGCATCAATAGCCTTTAAGGGGAGTATTTTATTAAAAAAACATGGTATTGATTTCGGTATTTATTTATTAGAGCAGGTAGCTCTAAAAAATGGAAAACATAGGCAACCAAAAGCATGAAGATGAGAGAGGTTAGGTGTGAATTGGAAAAAGATTTCATAGGGTTAATTTTCATTGAATTATGGGAGTGGGATTGTAGGCAGGAGATTAATGAGATATACTACAATGTGAAAAGCATCAAACTAAAAGGATTTTGGTAAAGAGGCATAAAGGAAAAGGGTAATGCCAATTTTAGTTATATGACAAACTTTTTGTTCAATCAAACCATTTTGCTGAGGAGTATATAGATAGAAAACACGGTATGATATCCTATTATTGGTAAGATATTGAGAAAGGCTCAGTTAATAGGTTCAAGAGTGCCATCACATTGAAAATTTTGGGTGGTAGTGGAGAGAAGATTTTCAGTGAATGCTTTGAATTCTAAAAATTGGATAGCGTCTGAGACTTATAAGTGACCGCGCATCGTTACGCTAGTCAAAATAAAATAATTAGACTACTACTATAATAATGGCGAGTCTAGGTCGATCCTACAGAGAGTGTGTGTAAAGTTTATGGAATGAAATTAACCGGTGCTTAGGAAAAAAGGGGGTTTTGGATTTTTAAAGAAGAAAATAAAATAAAACTAACTAATAAAAACAAATTAAAGAAAA
>JANIHZ010115990.1:0-15044 GCA_027478365.1 Erythroxylum rufum | reverse complement strand
TCTCTCCCTCACTGTTTTACATCCTTCTTCTAGGTTAATCCTATGCATCACCACATTGGGGCTAATCCCCCTAATATCATAAATTTCTCACCCTATGGCTCTCATCCTCTTCTTAATGGTCTCCACCACTTTCTCTTCTTGCTCATAATCCAATTGGTTGGAGATAATGATGGGTAGGGTATGGTTCTTTCCTAAAAAGGTGTATCTCAAGTAGGAAGGTAAAGGTTTAAGCTCTAAAGTGGGAGGTTTAACAATGGAAGGTGTTATGGGTGTAGCTGTTCTCTCCAACATCCCCTTCTCAAGTCCCTCACATAATTCCTCTTCTGTCACACTCTCATCCCTGTGTACTTCAATAACTTCATCAACTTCCTTCACACACTTTTCCACAACATCAATCTTCATACGTGTAGTACCATCCATTGACTTCTTCAAAGATTTAGACATGTTAAATTCAACCTACTCATCACCAATTCTCAAAACAAGTTTTCCTTCATGCATATCATCTAATGCCCTATCAGTATTCATAAAGGACCTACCCAAAATCAATGGACAATTTCTGTCGACTTCAAAATCAAACACAACAAAATCAACAGGAATGATAAATTTATCCACTTTTACCACACATCTTCTCCAACTCCAAATGGCCTCTTGATGGATTGATCTGTAAGCTAAATGAGTATGGATGTTAGCTTAACCCCTCCTACTCCTAATTTCCTAAAAATAGACAAAGGCATCAAATTAATACTTGCACCTAAATCACAAGCATCTAGAAAATCAAAGTCACCAACAACATATGGAATAGTAAAACTCCCTGGATCTTATAGTTTTGAAGGCATTGTGCTTGAGATGATCGAACTACAATTCTCCGTCAATGTTATCGTCTAATTGTCCTCCCAAGTGCGTTTATGTGTGAGTATGTCCTTAAGAAACTTCACATACTTGGGCATGCACTCCAAGGCTTCCACCAATAATAAGTTAATCTAAAGCTTCTTTAGTTTCTCCAGAAACTTAGAAAGCTAAGTGTCTACCTAATGTTGTCTTACCCTTTGTGGATACGGAAGTTTAGGCTTGTAGGTTGGTGGTGGTACATATGGCCTCTCTTCTACTTTCTCTTCTTCTATCTCCTTACCTTTCTCCTTTGTTAAACTCTCCTTTTGCATACTTGGGTCCTCCAGTTACCTACCACTCTGAAGTGTGGTTGCCTTGAGTTGTTTCTTTGGGTTGACTTTAGTATTGCTTAGAAGGCTACCTATATTTCTAGAAGACAAAGCAGTAGCAAGTTGACCTACCTGAACCTCCAAGTTGTGGATCAAGGAAGCATGGTTCTTCAAGATTTGGTTAAATTTGGCATCCTAGCTTACAAACATCGGTTTCTAATTCTCTTCCTACCTTCTTTGACTTTCCTCTTTGTTTGATAATTTTGACCCCAATACGTCTATTAACTTGTCCATTTTTCTCTCTAAAGACCTAAGATGGTTTTGCTAAAATTGGGCAGTCCTTTTGGTTTTGCTTGGCCTCCTGCATTGTTAGTACTCTAAGAAAAATTTAGGTGATTTTTCCACCCCGGATTATAAGTGTTAGAGAATGGATTGTTACCTTGATGTGGTTGGACTAAGTAATTTACCTGTTCTGTGCTACTAGCTCCCAACAAGAAGCATTCTGTTATACAATGGTTGTCCTACCTACATATCTCACAGTGAACCTGCATAACTTTGGCTGTAGATGAAGAAGCTCCTTATATATTATTGAACTGCTTGGTGGGGACAGCAATCTGAGCTTGCATGGTTATGACATAATCAATTGAAATCATGCCTTTTTGTTCCTTTGTACCTTGCCTAACCCTTTCATGAGCCACCTCAATGGTTTTCCTCATCAACGAACCTCTAGTAGCTGCATTTATTATCCCTCTTATAGTCTGATTCACACCATAGTAAGAACTCCCTCAGAAGTTTATGGTGTGGGCAGCTTCTTTGCAGCTCTTTAAACCTCTCACAAGATTCATATAATGACTCCCCCTCATATTGCTAAAAGTTTGTAATTTCCTTAATGATTTGCTTAGTCTTTGTCAATGGGAAGTACTTGGCAAGGAAGGCTTGGGCTACTTGCTTCCATATAGTAATATGAGATGCACTAAGTGAGTTGTACCATGCCTTGGCTCGATCTCTCAAAGTGAATGGAAATAATCTGAGCCTCACAACATCATTAGACATCCCTTGGAATCTAAAAGTGTCGCATATTTCCAAAAAGTTTGCTAGGTGGGCATAGGGATCTTCAGTTGATAACCCATAGATTTGAACACTATTCTGGAGTATGTTCAGGAGTGTCAGCTTGATTTCAAAATTATTTGTTATGACTGCAGGCCTTGCAACTCCTTGTGGATTAAATCCGAGCCTTATAAATCCATCAATGTTCTCTCGACACCTCCTTGTTCTCCTATTTCCACCATATTTGTTTGAATATTTTCTTTGCTCTTTGCTCTCCTTAACCTCCTCTCTTATCTTGTAATATCAAAAAATTCTTCTCTAAAAGCTTCGTCGGACCTTCTTATGCTCCTTATGTTCATACACCTGTAAATACACAAGGAAAAGTATCAAACACTCTCAAATCAAAGTTTCCCAAACTAAACAATATACTAAACAAAAAATCCCCGGCAATGGTGCCAAAAACTTGTTGATTGCAAAACTAATTCACTAGTTTTACGCTCAAAACCACAAGTATACGGCGTGCAACTTGTAGTAAAAAACAAATATCGATCCCTCAGAGATTGTGTTTAGACACTACTTAATTTAGGCTGCTTTGTTTGAGAACCAATTTTAATAAATATACACTAAAAAATTAGACTAAATCAAACAACTAACAATGAACAAATGATAAAGCAAAAGTGTTGAAACTTGGAATTCAAGATTTAACAATTAGAGATCACTTTTTCCCTATCTTATCTCTCTCCTACCATGTTAATTGAATTATGCCTCACCTAAGATGTCCTAATGTATTAACTACCCTCACTCAAGGTGTAATTAATTATCCCTAGCTAAATTAAATGGAAAGGATTAAGCAATCTCTCAATCTACAGAATCAGTCCACCAATTCAACTAGTTATGAAGTTATCCTATGGGTAATCAACTAATTAGCCAAGATCTCTCTCTAACTAATCAATTAACTTGATGAATGTAGGTCTATAGAGTGCCAATTCTCATTGTACAGCCCTACAGAATTTCCCCAACTTAATTTCTCAATATATTGCAAGGTATAAACTCAACATTTATTAAAAGCACCATTCATTAAAATCAACAAAGTGGGAGTTCAATAAGTAGTACAAAAGTAATCTCTACAAATAAATCAGCCACTCATAATGTCATTAACATCCCTAATGACCAGAAAATCCATAATAAAGATGGTAGAAGAGAAAAACGAAATAAGAACTAGATGAAGCAAGCTCCTCCTCTTATTTGCCTAAATCTGGAAAATCTGGAGTTGGTGTGCTATTTGCCCAATTTGGAATGGAAATATTGATTCTCTACCTCTCTCTAGTCTTTAAATCTATTTTTTAGCTCAAGGAGGCAAGTTCTCATGGCACCCCTTCGGCCCTAGGGATTTGTGCTCTTATACAGTGACAAGAACCTAAAAATAAGTGAATTGCGTGTCTCTTCAGGTTAGGGATCCCACTATCGTGGGAATTAGCATGAATCCCACGATTGTAGGTTCTTGTCTTACAACTCCACTTCTCTTCTCCTCTCTTAGTCCCTAATTCAATTAAAAAGATGGCCACGCTCCATTCCTACACCAAAATGATCAATTCTTACCTTAAATCAACATCAAACATAAAAGAACAACCATGAAGATCAAACTAAACAAAAACATACAAAATAAGTCCTAAAACATAACAGCAATAACCTATTATGCGAGAAACACATGCCAAATACTTAGAAAAACATACCCTAATGCACAACTATCAATAACTATAGAGATTTTATCTTTAAAGAGTTTTTTCATCATATGTGCTAAATTATGAAAGCATTATGTGTCAAACAAGCTCCATATGCTTGATATGATTATGAAAAAACCATATAAACTTCATCTAACTACAAGCATAATTTCTATTTTACTATAAGTTAAACTACTGTAGTAAAAAGAAATCTATTGTAGACCTTTCAAGTTATAAGGCAGAGTATGTAGCAACTACTATAGCCACTCAAGAGTGTATTTAGCTTAAGTATAGATTTTTCATTTTATTGCTCTCTATCTTTTTTAAATAAGTAATAATATTCATTTTTCTTCAATTTTTGTTATTTTTACTTAAGATCTTTTATTCTTAAAATTGCTACAATCTTATTCCTAAGAAAGTAGCAATTCTCCAACAAACAAAAATTATCAACTTCTCCTAAGCCCATTTAATAATCAAAGTGAAATCAAACAAAAATTATACTGTGAAAGGGAAAAGATATAATATAGTACTACAAGTTTGAAATATAACTTTAAGTTACAAATCTATTTGCATAAGCTTTTAGTTGTAATAACTAGTTGAAAAAAATGAATAAGAAAAGTAAATTATGGTTTGGTTTAGTTTGAATAAAGAATCGGATTACATAAAAGAGAGGAAAGAAGAAGAAAACTCATAAATGAAGGTCACTAAAAAAGAAAAGCAAATGAAAATGATATGGTGTTAATGATGTGTCACGACCTGAAACCACATCGGGCACATGACAACCACCGCATACCTAGGCTAAGGATACTCATGGTACCCTTAACCCGACTATGCAAGGCTAACCGAATATCCTTTGAAAACATTTGGACAGCACAACGGTTGTATTTTGAAAATCCTAAAACTCAATTAAAATACCTATAAATCAGTTTTAAATGCACTTCTATATTCACATTTAAAACTTTATCACAACTTCTGGACTTTTAAGTCCACTCAAGAGC
The DNA here is from genome assembly GCA_027478365.1 of Erythroxylum rufum. Taxonomy (NCBI): domain Eukaryota; kingdom Viridiplantae; phylum Streptophyta; class Magnoliopsida; order Malpighiales; family Erythroxylaceae; genus Erythroxylum; species Erythroxylum rufum. The sequence continues at coordinate 10,121 of JANIHZ010115990.1, read as the reverse complement.
AATCTCAATAACAGTACAAAAGGTTTGTACATAAGGTCATTTACAAACTATAAGACAGTCAAAAGTTAATTTACAAAATCATAAAGCATATTAACATAACCAACTTAATAAAAACAGTTCATGAGCCACTATACAATGAAAGTACAAAACATAGACTATCCACATATGGTAATGCCCCAAAAATGTCAAAAGACCACACGATACACTCAGAGCTTCAAGTGCACCAAATTAACCTGCATGGTTGGAAAGCGAAGGGGGTGAGTACACTATGTACTCAATGAGTAGGAAAAGATATATTGCAAACAGAACCCGATACACACCAAGACAGTCTAGATAACCTAAGGACAGGTTTTTCGCGCATCTATCATACACATAACCACCTATGAAGTGAATATACATGACATAAAAACACATAGGCCTAGCCTATGAGTCAACATATACTGGTTAGAAGCCACATAGGCCTAGCCTATTAATCAATCATCCAGTGAACATAGTTTCCAGTTCTATTACACAAAAATAGAAAAGCATCACATGTATAAATCAAATCTCGTCAGGAAAACAAATCTTAAAATAGGTCAAAACAATAATGTGTGTTGCCACTAGTCAGCTAAACTAGTGTGCACACTTGCTGATTCCCGGTGTTAGCTCGACTTTCATCTGTGGTGAGTCTAGACTACAGTCGACAATAGCATCATGACACTAGGTGATGACCTCGTCGGTGACCAGACCCTAGGTATGGAATCACTCACAAGTCCCATAGAAGGTGCCGATAAGAGGACTCGACTTTTATGTACCACCATTAAGGGTACGGGAGTTGCTTAATTTGTTGTGCCTAGCACACGATTGGTTAATCGTTACCTCACCAATCACAAAAATATGTCATATTTTTGGTAAGAACAGACTGGCAACCAATACTCAACACTTAATAAATCATTATTAATACATCTCCTAATAAAATCGTTCCACATAAGCATTAATAAGACATCAAGAATCATTTTTCATGTTTTATACTTTCACTAATTCAGACTCTAAGGTCCTCAAAAATCAAGAAATAATACAAGGTTCCTACACAGGGGTCAGTCATAGGCAATATTAGGGAAACAAGTATAACTTGAGCTCTAGTCACTATTTTGTTAAGCCACTTTCACATAGGTCAAGTTGAAACCAATATCTACAACCTTTATTGTTTGAGTTTCTTCAAATTCGTGCTCTAAGAATATAAAATACAGATTGAAAGAGAAAGATGAAATTGAAACTAGAATTTCAACTTACCTTGATAAGTTCTTTCCTTCTCCTCTTTTCTCCCCCTTTTTCTCTCCTTCTCTTCTCATTTTCATTTTTCTCTCTCTTCTAACCTTATGGCCGACCTCCACTCTCACTTCTATTGCCTTTTTCATCCATTTTCTCTAGAAAATTCAAGAAGGTCAAACTAATCCATGTGTTACCATTCCATTGGTCCATATGTCACCATTCTATTGGTACATATGTTATCCTTCTATTGGTTCATATATTACTATTATATTGGTCCATGTGTCACTTACTTTAGGTCCCATATGTCACTCATTTTAAGCCTACATATGTCACCAATTGTAAGGCTACACGTGTGACTAATTGTAAGGCTACATATGTCACCAATTGTAAGGCTATATATGTCACCATTCCAAATATCCACATGTCACAAGTCTAAAGTGCCATTTGTCACAAATTTAAAGGGCCACTTGTCTCTAATATACTTAAGCCACTTGTAATCCAATTAACTGAGTCATTTGTCACTTATTTATAATGCCACATTTCACCATTTCATAGGCCTAATCAACTTAAATTTTCATGTATCAATTTGTCTTGCTCTTTAACATTTTTCTTAGACTATATGCACATATCACCTCATCAATTACTGAATTGTAATAATAAATTCCCAATTCAATAATTATAATCCATCAATTCATGTTATTGGTAAATCAAAATGCAAAACATTGGGAATGCACATTCATTTTCGTTCCATACCCTAGTATATGTCAATTGAGTGCATATAATATCTTGCAATGTTCTCTAAATCATATTTATCAAAAAAAATGTTCTCTAAATCATGATTCATATGTGTATATGAATATTATGCATGTGAATGAAATGTACTTTGTAAATTCTTAAATGAAATAACTCATGTGACTCAATCTAGCAGTTTAATCTCTTAACAATTTTAGGAGGCAGGATCGTACACTAAAAGGGTGTGAGTGAGTTTACATATTATCATAGAAGTTATGCTTATTCTTCCCTTAATAGTATTGAACTCTATGCCTAGGTTATGAGCCATATATGAAAGCATAATGCTTGCTTTTAGAATTAGTCCTAGTGGATGTGGCATATGTATGTACATATTTAGATATAAATGTTCTAACTCATTTATGTCATTAGACGATAGTTCTTCATTATACAAATATTTTCTCTTTACAAATGTGATTTTAGAGTTATCTTCCCTTCCATGGCTATATCATATTCCATGCCTTTCATTGAAATTCTTTTGAGCTCCTAACATATTTTCTAATATTTAACTCACTTTAGTAAATTTAAACAATGAGTCTTTGAGGGAATCTACCTCCTTTTTAAATGTCTCATTCTCATACCTTAATACATTTAAGTCATGATTATCATTAATGATCATATTTTTAATGCTTTAATGATATGTAATTCACTTTTTATCTTTTCATTCTGTTTCATGCATGCATCTAACTTATCTTTAAAATTCTTTGAGTTTGGAAGATAATTTCTTCCTTTTCTTACTCATGATTTCTAAACTTTTAAGTAATTCATCATATGCCAAATCAATATTACTATCATACAAATTAAGGTTAGATGTTACCCCATCATCACCCATACCATTAAAGTGCATGTGAGCTATCACTTCTTCCAATTGCTTACTTCCATAATACTTGTGTCATCCCAAGTTAAGGCTTTAAGTGCTTTCTTCTTTTCTTTCTTCTCCTTTGTATAGTTTCTTTTGTACTTCTCATTATCTTTGAGTAAAGGAAATTATTACTTTATATGGCCAAGTTTTCTACATTCAAAGCAAATAACATTAGAGGGTTAATATTTTAAATTATTTTTACCTTTCTTGAAGTCCTTTCTTTTGGAGTTATTTCTTAAACTTTCTAATGATTAAGGTAATATCTTCTTCATCGCTTTTACTAGTTAATATCTCTTCCTTTTTACTTGATTCTTCCCTTGAGGCTTTAAACACTTTTTTTTATTGGGAGCATCATTTCTTCTTTTATTTCTTGGAGTCTCATTTTGTGTGTGAGGAGAGATCCAATATGTTCCTCCAATGGTATTGACATTAGATCCTTGATTTCTTGTATGGTTGTCACTTTAGTTTCCCATGGCTTTAAAAGTTACCTAAGTAACTTTTCTACCATTTCAACATTAGTATAGGTATTTCCAAGAAATTTGAGAGAATTAATAATATCAATAAATCTAGTATACATGTTAGATTCATGCTTCATTTAAAACAATTTATATTGATGTGTTAACATTCTTACTTTTCTCTCTTTAACTTGATTTGTGCCCTTATGTGTAACTTCTAAAGTGTGTCAAATTGCCCGCGAAGGGGGGGTGAGAATTGGGTGTTTATAAATTTCAAGAAATTTTCTAACCAATGAACTTAATTTAACAACAATCAATATAAATATGGGTGAAATTTTGCTTAATATAAAACAAACAATTGAACAATAATTTAAAGAAGATAGGAAAGAGAGAACGCAAAGTAATCTATAGTGGTTCAGTAAACAACCCTGCTTGTGTCCACTCCTTTCCCAAGATTCTTTTTCAAATACCACTTTTTTTTTTCAAGGTGAAGAATAAACTTTGTATAATTTTTTTTCTAGAGAAAAGAACCCTTTACAATCTTCTTCCAAATTGAAGAGAGATCTCAATCCCACTTGAATCACCCCCCATATACAATAATATAGTTCCCCAAATAAATTTTACAATTGAAAATAACTCACTTTATTACTTGATGACTCCAACAAAGCTCACCTGCACAATATGAGATAATGACGCTCAAACAATTGAAAAATATTTAGAAATATGTAAAATATACACAAATGCTTCCTAATACTAAAAAATAATAAGAAAAAACCTTTTGTAGTGTTTTGGGACCCTTCTTATGTGTTAGAGCCAAGAACTAGCTATTACAATGACTACTTACAATGTGAATTGGATGTTTATACATTTTAAGAAATTTTCTAACCAATGAACATAATTTGACAACAATCAATATAAATATGGGTAAAATTTTTCTTAATATAAATTAATCAAACAATTGAATAATAATTTAAAGAAGATAGGAAAGAGAATGCAAAGTAATCTATAGTGGTTCAATAAACAACCCTACCTGTGTCCACTCTTTCCCAAGACTCTTTTTCAAATTCCACTATAATTTTTTTTCAAGGTAAAGAATAAACTTTGTATAATTTTTTCTAGAGAAAAGAACCATTTACAATCTTCTTCCAAAATGAAGAGAGATCTCAATCCCACTTGAATCACCCCCCATATACAATAATATAGTTCCCAAAATAAATTTTTCAATTGAAAATAACTCACTTTATTACTTGATGACTCCAACAAAGCTCACTCGCACAAATACGAGATAATGATGCTCAAACAATTGAAAAATACTTAGAAATATATGTAAAATATACACAAATGCTTCCTAATACTAAAAATAATAGGAAAACACCTATTTATAGTGTTTTGGGACCGTTCTTATTTTTTAGAGCCAAGAACTAGCTATTACAATAACTACTTACAATGTATTAGTCAACCATTGTAGCATATTAGTTGGCTAATATGCATCAAAGGCACTAGATTTACTAGCCATTAGGATATTGGTTGTTCAGTAGACATATTGATTGTGAAAGAACCAAACCTATTCCGGAACCCGAGTGGAGCCCTCCCGGCGACCCCACAGTAGCCCTCCAATTGATATCCAACTCAACTAAAGGGTTCCCGCAAAGTCAAATCGTTCAACTATTAACAACCTTTTATACTTTAACTTCTACAAGTGCAAAAAAAATGGGAACTTTTTCTTTGCAAAACCTTTTATTAAAAATTTTGACAGCATAACGACTGTTTTCTAAGATTCCCAAATTTCAAAAAAAAACTGCATAACACATTTTAAAACACTTCTATATTCATGCAAATTTCTCAACTACAAATTATGGACTTCAAGCCTACCCACAAGCAACCCCAAACAAATAATTCTCACCAACCACTACAATAAACTTTTAAAAGCTAAAACATATTCAAACATTTCATTTAAAAGCCTTCGTAAACATCCATTCTTTACATAAATGTATATATCAAAATGACATAAGCACAGCAGCACCCGACGATACAACTAATCTTATGACGAAGTCCCAATTATTACAGCACCTGTACACATACTTGGGGTGGGTTGTTTAAAAACATAAAAATAAGGGTGAGCTAAACAAGCTCAGTGAGTGTAATATGTTTACTAAAAGTTAACTTTTTATAATAATATAGCTAAAATATTCCATATAATCATAAAGCTTATGGTAAAATATTTTCCATAACAATTTATTCGTGCATCATCAAATTTGGAAATAACATAACATTTCATAAAACGCAATTTCAATTTTTCTGAAATACTATTTCGAAATGCTTTTTGAAATTAAAATCATAATATAAAAGTTTCTATTTTCTATTTTCCTTTTTCCTTAAACAATAAACAGTAGTGGCAATAAGTTTTCTGAAAACTTTAATACTGAAAAATAAGCCAACCACTAGAATTGGTACCATATAGTACCTCTCAAATCACTTTTAACATAAATGGTGGCAGAATTACTATTTTTATGACTTTCCTTACTCAACATAGCCCGCCACTAGTTTCTTTACCATATGGCACACTGGGCATAAAGTCATGGAGCTAGTTCTGCTCGCTTACCTGCGACTAGTTAACCAATATTTACAAAGTTGGTTCTGCATCGCTTACCCGTAGCAGGTTAACCTCTATGAATTAGTAGCTATGGAGCTGGTTCTGTATTGCTTACCTGTAACAAGTCATAGAGTTGGTTCTACATCACTTACCTGTGATTGGCTAACCACTATTTACGGAGTTGGTTCTACATCGCTTACCCGTAATAGGTTAACCACTATAAATATACTGGTCTAATAAGATGTATAAAGCCTAGCAATGTACCATACGCAAAAGCAACTCCCAATCATATAAAATTTAACTTTCAAATTAAAACTTATGTATTTCCAAAGCATACACTTATGCTAGCAATATTCACTTGTAAAATAACATTTGTATAAAATTCAGTATAAATATTAATTTCATGATCAAACGAAAACCATTTGTATAAACTCAATTTAAAAAACACTCATATGTCATTAACTCTTTTGAAAATAATTTAGTCGTATAAAACAATTAAAACACACTCACAATTTTGCACACTTATCGCCAAGCACACTTAAGCATTATGTGCCTCTCATTTACCTACATAAAGCGCATTTCGCTTTGGCACTTATTTCCAAATTAGTAAATAAGCATTAAAACTATATGAAAACGATTTAGAAGGGGGTTAAATTGATCTTTTAAACTTTTTCTAAAACCCAGAAGTATATACACACAAAACAATCAAACAAATTTAAATGCAAAGAGTAGGGAAGAGAGACAAACACTGTTTTTATAAAGGTTCGGTGCTAAGACCTACGTCCTCTACCTAAGCTCCCACTTAGGATTTTGGCAAAACACTTTACTACAAACTTTTTAGTTCAGTGTGAACTTTTCAACACCACTTGATTTCCAGCTCAAGCAACACCTCACAATCGATCTATTTTCTGGCACAAATCCTACCTTCCAAGTGATTTTCCTTTAATCACTCAACTCGCAATAATCACAATGATAGAAAATTGAAATGAAAATGATCAGTACAGATGAATAGAATTAAGGACAAGCTAAGAGAAAATTGATGGAACTATGGTAGTATGCTTTTCTTTGAACTTCTATTTATGATCCTTTGATGTTCCTCAATTTATATGCAGGCTTCAAGATGATTGTAGTTGTTGTATATCTTCTTCTAGCCGCTGTGGACTGCTCATGACCATTGTAGAATGATTTTTAATCCATTTGTAATTAATTGACTCGGTCAAATTTGTTTAGCTGTACCGGATAGTCGACTAGTCGATGTGTAATAGTCAACTAGTATGTTATAGTCAACTTGTCTGTAAAGCATCAGTCGACTAAAACTAATGTTTTTCATAAACCTTTTTGCTCCGCTGTTTGAATAGTTGACTAATAGACTGATAGTCGACTAGTCCATTTATCCAACTTACACGTTTGTTGTTTTTAGTCGACTTGCAACATGTTGGTCGACTTGTCTTGGTACGAACTGACAGATCTGATATTATTAGTCGACTTGCTACATTATAGTTGACTAGTGCTGGATCTTATGACAGATCTTACATGATCGTCAATATTTATTTGTTGAGATACTAGTTTGAAATCTTCATCCCTGATCTGATCTTACATAATCTCTTGCACATTGTCTATTTCTTGAATATGTCAATCTTGATTTGTATTAATCCTTTATTTGAATATCAATCCAAAATACCTGAAATTATTTCTTAACCAATTCTATACATTTTATTATTATCAAAACATAGAAGGATTTAATTTGTCAACTACCATTGGTCTAACAATCTCCCCCTTTTTGATAATGACAAAACATTTAGAAATTGTTTAAGAAATTGAAAACAAAGAAAAAATTGATCAAGGTTTTTTATACCATATCCTTTGGTTAGATTGTCTCCCCCTTAATCAATAAATCAATGAATCCAATAATATAGCAAATTCCATAATCCATAATGTAAACCCAACAAACAATTTTTCCAACAAGGTTTAACAATTACCAATGTATAACAATTTGCACATGCCGTCAAATTGGACAATTACCAAGTTCAGCAATTTCCAACAAGTAGGATCGTCCAACAATTTGGAACACATAGTCTCCCCCTTTTTGTCATGATCAAAACAGTATAATACGCATGCAATGAAATATGCAAATCACAAATATAACACAGTCACATAGAGTAGCAAACTAACACGAAGGATCATATATGAGAATATCAAGTTGTCAAAATGCTAACCATAAGAGTAAAATCACAAACAAGGAAATGAAAACAGCTATGAAATGTTGGTCTTAGAGCAAATACAACAATCATGAAGAAGGAGAAGCATCATCATGCCTACAACCTAATTTATCAAACATTTTCTTCATGGTTTTCAACAAGTGGATGAGCATCTCTTGTAGAAGATCCAATTGCACATTTACTTCTTCCATTTGATCTTTGAGTTCTTGGATATCTTCTTGAGATATTTCACTTCTCCTCACATTACTTGGCCTTGAACTACTTGGTCGATCACTTGACCTTTTTGAACGTTGGCGCTTAGGCACTTGTTGTTCACTTTCTAAAGTCAACACAAACTTCTCTTCTCTACATGATAAGCATATACCCATCCATTTTCTATTGTTTTAACCAACTTCATAGTACGCATATTGTAGGGTGTAAATCGCCAACTTGTTGGATATGGATAATGATCATAAGAACTCAAATTACATTTTTGCAACTTTGAGATAACAGTAATCAAGGCTCCATAAGGCATTCCTTTATGCTTGACTGTTTTTCCTCAAAGCTCACCTCTTAACAAATTTGCCTTTTTCCTCATCATTTGGACAATTAAACTCGGAAAGTTAATTTTCCTACCTTCTTCTAAATGCCAAAGAATTTCCTTATCCAACGATGTAATATGATTGTTACTTGCTTTCTTTGGACAAACTACTCTATTGATAGCATAATGTAATAACTTATAGTTCAATGGCAAATCCATTGCCTCATAAGGTGTGGAATGATCAGAACACAATCTGCCAAGTAACTCATCTTCCTTTTCTTCAGTATAACCAAAATTTTCTTCAGCTTCCTCATCAGTATCACCATCCTCATGCCTCAAAATATTGGAATCTAATAAGGAAGCTCTAGGCCTAACTCCTCCTTTAGGCAACTTAAACCAAATGCATAAATTTTCTTCACAGATAAAAATTTCTTTTCCTTGAATACTTGATTTCAAATGTACTCCACTGTCAACATTACTTCTAATCACAACAAGATTGGCATAAAACTCTCTAACCAAATCCTCATATATATCATCCGTATAACCAAGAAAATCTCTCAATCCAAAACTTGTGATTTCAGTAAACAACTCCGTAAATTCACTATGGTCCAGTTCAACCCAATCAAATCTCATAGAGGGGATAAGAACTTCGATTTTGAGTACCTTATAGTAAAGATTTTGAGCCTCCATTGAGATGAACCGTGGCTCAATCACTTCGTTTTCTCAGTCAACGCTGCCCCTTGAAGATGACCCACGAACCCGTGGTCGTTGAGGTACGGTTTCAGCTTGCTTTCCTTTCCCCGTAGCTTTTCTTGGACCCATGTTAAAGAACTTAGAGAGATTTTAACAAAAGCAGAGGATGGACGTAGGTTAGGGTTTGGGAGTTGATAAAGAGATTTCAAAAGAAGAAAGAGATGATTTGTTGAATTGAAGAGGGGGTTTCGTGTTTTGGAAGAGGATTTAGGTTGGGAAGTTAGGATTTGAAGAAATTTGAAGGGAGTAGTTGACTATGAAGAAGAAATTTCGAAGGTTGAAGAGAATGGCTTTTCGAAGATTTTAGGAAAGAATGGGTTTTTAAAGACCCATGCGTATCTATAGTCGACTGGTCGAAGACCATCAGTCGACTAACACTTAATCACTTCCTCCCCTGATGCATTAGTCAACAAGCAAATTAAAATAACTCGACTATTACTTCAACATCAATCATCTCAAACTCCAAATAGTCGATTGGAAAATTTCTAAAACTCAGAAGAATCACTTCAGAACCTAAATGTAGATCATCTTGATGTATTCTTCGATGGGATTGCAAATTTGCCTTATAATCTGACCATTTTGTTGTGCTAGTGTATGCAGATAATTACAATCAACCAATAGAATTCAAATCACACATACCAAGTTTCAATTTAATGTTCACAAACACATCTTCTTTAAG
>JANIHZ010115966.1:0-15052 GCA_027478365.1 Erythroxylum rufum | reverse complement strand
CTAGAAGAAATTGTTATCAAATTACTTCACTTTACTGATGAGAATAATCATGCAAAGTGGACCCGAAAGTATGTTTTTAGACAAATCTGAATTAATCAATTGAGTATTGATATATGAATGAGTTTTGTGACAAGAATAATGTTAAGGAACCCAGAATTATCATGAACATTCACTGTACTTATTCAGTATACATGAAGGTGCATAAATGAATTTATAATTGTGAAAAATTGTGATATGTGTATGTATTATATGTTATAGAGGAACACATTGGGTGACAACATCTAGACATTGCCGGGACTTCAAGGTAATAGCTTTCTGGAGAGATTTGTGAGTAACCTAGATGGTCTCACTTAATATTTGTCTATTATATGTTATGTTCTGATGTGGATTGTTTGTACGGATTCTGGTCATGAAGGTCCAAAGATTCTGATTTATGAATATGATATTGAAGTGTTTCTTGAAACTGAATTTGGTGAAATTATGTTCTGAATGTGGATTGTTTATACTAATTCTGGACATAAAGGTCCGAAGATTCTGACTTATGAATGTGATATTGAAGTGTTCCTTGAATGTGAATTTGGTGAAATAAATGTTTCTTAACATGTTTGTTGAATGCCAGACTAAGGTCCGATGATAAATGAAAATGTGACTATAAATGTGTTTGAATGGGATTGCGAATGGGAATGTTTGAAACAATGAATAGATTGAATATGAATGTGATGCATTTCATACACCAATGCACGATCGGATAATGATAGTTATGACATGAGTAGCCACCGAATATGAGCTTAAAGCTCCAGAATGTGGTATAGTTACAAAGGCTCGATATGTACAATGAGCCCTGTATCTGCAACGGGTAAGGGATAGCATCAATGAGCCTAGTATTCACAATGGATATGGAATAGTTTAGGCACTCAGTCATAACAATGTAATAATTGAAAGTGGGTCAGACAAACATTGCATATACACTTATTGAGTGTGTTTGATTGATTGAATTATAATGTGGACATATATTTGTATGAAAATGGGTAAGTGAAGTAAATGATAAGTGGTGCAATTTGCAAAATGAAAAGATGTGAAATTATCTGCTTATATGATTTGTTATATGGTATGAATTTGGTGAACCATTGAGGATGGTTGCATCACTGAGTTCGCAAAACTTATCAAAATTGCAACGTTGATTTTTCAGGTCTGAGAGAGGACACTAGTGAAAGGGAGATGCTACAAGAAGATAAATTCTTGTACTTTTGTGAGGAAATGGCTCAAAGGTTGGTCAGCTTAGACTGAAGGATTAGATAGAAGTTTTTGTAAAATTCCTTATATAGTGTACTTAGTTTCAATACTATATATATTTGGATGGTTTGTAAAGATACAATGTAAGTTTGGTTTTTATGAAATGAAATGAAGAATGCAGTTTGGTTTTAAAATTTGGTGACTTTTATGTATAATAGATGATGCCATGATTAAGCTGGATACGTGTTTGCTCTAACATGCCATTATTATAAGTTATGTATTGGAATGTGCACAGGGTGTTCCGGTATGAAATCTATGGTAGTGGGTTGTTACATATGACACATGTGAATCTTGCTTATTAGGTAAGATGACAAAATTACCCTTTAATAAATAAGATGACAAAATTACCCTTTAATAAGCAAGATGACAAAATTACCCTTGAAAGAAGTGATGAATATTTTCTTGGTAAATTAGGTGGGATTAAAAGCCACTTAATTCCCAGTAACTTTGCATTGATGTTGGGGGTTAGAGGAAGGCCAAAGGGTGTCAAAGATACTCCATTTTCGTGCAAAAGTTGTAAGAAAACAAAGTGTCCTTTTGTGAATTGTTCGCCATCTTCTAAGATACTCTCTCAAAGAACACACCACAAAGATAGCAATTTTTGTGTGTTATAGCCACTCTTCCTAAGAGGTTTCAAGCTTCTCTCTTCATATGGATATCATTAAAGATGTCCTCCTTTGGTCATTGTAGTTTACGACAATCCAAAGAGGTGAAGACAATGAAGGACGAAGGAGATTGTAAGGTACACGTCTTAAGTTCATGTTTCGTTTTACTACATCTAATGGCACATGTTTGATTCTGTGTATTCTAGGTTTCATTTTATTTTACACTACATATTATGATATTTGATGCATATGATGCATGATCAAAACCCAACAGCAGTATCAGAGCCATCTTGTGCCTATTAGATGTAGTATCTACTACATATGCAATAGGATTGCATGGCTGTGACAGTTGTGCGACTGTTCTTAGAAAATTTGAAATTAAATTATGAAATTTTTTTCTCGATTTTATTTCACTGATCTGCTCATGAGATGTTAATAAATGATTTTATTGATTGAAAATTGATTTCAATGTGATTGAGATATTTATTGTCGAATTTCTAATAATATGCTGGAAAATTGTTTTTTGTTGAACATATGCTGTTGGTTGGTTAAATTGATGAGGTTTAACGTGTTTTTCTTGGAATTTGATTGTGGAAAATTTTTAAAACATATTTAGACTATGTTTCATCCTTTGGAATTTTTCTAGAAATAATTAAAAAATTTTAATTAATTTTTTAAATAGTAAACAGATCTGATCGGTTTTGTTGAAATTGATGGAACTATTTTGTTTGATAATTTTGTGTGTGTATGTTTCAGTTCCAAAACCTTAAAAATATTTTTATGTGATAAAAATGTGTTATTTTGATGAATGAAGCATTCCAAAATGATTTTTCTTAAAATAAGATTTCCAAAAAAATAATTGGATGCCAAATTTGTCATTTTAAGCATCTCAATGGTGTTTCAGTTATCTTGATAATTTTTGGGTGATTCCAAAATTATTTTGATGATCTTGAAATGACCTAGAGATGCATGGAATGATGATTTGATGTTATGGAAATTTTGTAAAATTTTGGAAAATAATTTTGAATTAATTTAAACAGAACATTATTTTCTAGTAAGACTAGAAATTGGGATTTAAGAAAATTAAAATGTTTAATTTTGACATCAAATAATCAATTTGAAGGCAAATTAATTTTTGGAATTAAAAGTTTAATTTAATTTGACTAATATTAAATTCTAAACCGAAATGACATATAAGATTAAGAGGTTGGCCTCCTTGGGTTTCTTAATGTATCATGAATTAAGTATAGACTTAATTATGACTGGTTTGACTGATAGTTATTCACAATTTATGCTTAACTATAGGATGAACCAGATATCCACCACGATTCCTGAATTGATCAACTTGCTCAAAATAGTTGAGCCATCTGTTAGGAAGAACAATAAGGCTGTGATTCTGGTGGACTCTTCTAGTTCGAGGAGGAAGAACCAAAAGAAGAAGTCCGTAAGGCCTAAGGGAGGTGTGGTCTAGAAGAAAGATAAGGAGACTGCACCTAAGGGAACATGCTTCCATTGTGGCAAGGATGGCCATTGGATGAGGAACTCTAAGGCCTATCTGGAATCAATGAACCAGAAGAAGGCATCAAATTCCCTTTCTACTTTAGGTATGTTTGTTATTGATATTAATACTATTTTTAATAATAACATATAGGTATTGGATACCGGTTGTGGCTCACACTTATGTACTAATAAGCAGGACCTCAAGAGCAGTAAATAACTTAACAAGGGAGAGTCAGACTTGCTCATGGTTAATGTAGCAACAGTAGCTGCATTAGCTGTAGGAACTTATCTATTGACACTCCTTAGTGGGCTTGTAATAGGATTGGATGGTTGTTTTTATGTATTTGTATTGAAAAAGAATAATATTTCAGTTTCTAGTCATAATAAAGTTGGTTTCCATTTAAATTTTAGTAATAATGGTTATTCTATTAGTTTGAATAGAATGCTTTATGCTATGGGTATATCATGCAATGGAATATACATATTAGATATGTTTAATCTAGTTTTAAATATCAATTAAAATAAAAGACAAAAACGAGATAATGTGAAATCATTGTACTTATGGCATTGTTGCCTTGGCTATATAAGTGAGAGATGCATGACTAAACTACACAAGTGTGGTAGTTTAGGGTCATTTGATTATGAATCATATGATACATGTGAATTTTGCTTCTTAGGTAAGATGACAAAGCTACCCTTTAAGGGAAAGGGTGAATGAACTACTGGGCTATTGGACTTAATACATTCAGATATATATGGTCCAATGTCCATACTGCCAAAGGTAGTTTCATAAACTTCATTACCTTTATCAATGATTATTCACGATATGGGCATGTATATCTTATAAGATACAAATATGAGGCCTTTGAAAAGTTGAAAGAATTCAGAAATGAAGTAGAGAAATAGTTTGGCAAAAGTATTAAAGCACTTCATTCAGATCGAGGTGGTGAATACTTAAGCCAAGAGTTTATAAATTATCTCAAAGATAATAGGAAACTGTCGCATTGGACTCTACCTTACATGCCACAACACAATGGTTTAGCAGAAAGGACAAATCGAACTTTGTTAGACATGGTAAGGTCAATGATGGGCTGAGTAGATATGCCAAAATCCTTTTTAGGATATGCACTCGAGACTACTGTTTATGTGTTAAACAGGGTTCCTTCAAAGTTAGGTGATGTTACTCCATATGAGATGTGGAATAACAAGAAATCCTATCTTTCTCATATGAAAGTTTGGGGTTGTCTTGCTTATCTGAAGCGGATTCAGTCAGATAAGCTAAAAGTTAAATCTGAAAAGTTTCTGTTTTTAGGATATCCTAAAGAAACAATAGGATATCATTTCTACAATGTTTAGGAACAAAAGGTGTTTGTTTCAAAGCATGTTGCCTTTTTAGAGAAAGAGTTTCTTCTAAAAAAGGACAGTGGGAGAAAAGTTGAACTTATAGAAGCTCAAGATGCTCAAACAGATGCAGTTTAACTACCTGAACTCAAGACAATTGTTCATAATGATGAAACAAAAGTTCAACCTTCTGACACACAAGAAGTTAGTAGGTCAAGTAGGATACATCATGTTTCAAAGAGATATGGATTTTTCATAAGTGAACATAATGATGTATTGCTCATAGAAGACGATGAGCCTACTACCTATGAAGAAGTTCTAACTCTTTATTATAATGGTAAGTTACAACTTATCAAATATGTTCTTAACTCTTTACATATATATTGAAGTTCTGATATCTTTCTCTCCCAAAACATTATCAAAGCCCTTGAAAGACTGCTTAAAGATTTCTTATGGAGTCACTCATTATGGTATGATAACTAGTCAGGGCATGGATCACTCACCACAATTGGGAGCCCATCTCCAGCCTCTTCTCTCAATGATCGAATGAACTCAGTTATCCATGATAATTCCTTGCAACTCCCACATCAACTATCACATCTATAGCCTATATACCTTCTATGTCCAAATTCTCTAGATATCTTTTATTGGAAAGGCCATTCGATCTATACACTCACCAACAAAGCAACCAAAAACCTATCGAGAAGAAGAAACACCATAGTTGAATGGCATAGAATCGTTTGGAGCAAAGCACTAACTCTCTGACTCTTTTTCATACTTTAGCTAGCAATTCTGAATAAAATCTTAAATGTTGATTGACTACCATATTTGCAAATTGATCAACGTTGTCCCATAAGTTAGGTTCAAGTAGAAACAAGGGCCCATATGTTCTTTACATGCTCCTTCAACAACATTATGTGGAAAAATATTCAGAGAAAGTGTCTATGGACTAATAAGGGGAATTCTCTCACTGACATTTTCCAACAGTTATCAGCACAATCTGCTTGCCCACAACATGATTAATTCATTTATATTCTGGCATTAGGACTCCATGTATATATACTATAAAGAGAAAGGAACTTCAAGAATTTTGCAAACCAAAGTTTGACACTAGCAACCATACAATTGGACATAATCAGATAAATCCGTGAGTTGATATTAGTGAAGAATCTGTAGCTGCACTACACTACCAGCATACTATCACCCCTGAACATTTGAAATTATTTTGATTCATGGTTGATCCACTATTCTTATAACTCTCTCTTTTGTCTTTCCTCCTTACATGATTTTGTAAGGATTGTAATGGGTTAATCCTCTCACTTCTCTACTAATTTTGTACTACTTTAAGCATTTATTATTAATGTCATTTTTTCTTTAAAAAAAACATATAATAAGTCCAAAACAAGGGAAATAAGAGTACAAGAAAACCCATTTGGCTTGGTTTACTTCATAGATCTCAGACCAAACCTTTTAAGGTCTAAAAAATTCCTCCACCAGCATAAAACAGGTGAGAATTGGTTCCTTCTCACCCCTAAACACTCCTTGTAACGATTCCCAACTTCAACCCACTTTAGAAGGTTACCAACCCTCTTAGAGATCTCATATTCGAGTGACTGCTTGTTGTTTATCTTCCCAGCTGCTCCGTTGGTTTTATAACCTTAAGAGAGGCACCAAGAATCACATTGTGTTGGATTTCTTGGTGATTTATACTTTATCTATTCAATATTAAGTGGATTTTTGAGTTGGAGACATTGGGTGGGTGCGACTCCTTCTCCACCCTGACATCTCCATATCTTTTTTTTATTTTTCATATTTTTGCTGAATGTTTCAAGTTTGGGTTTTAGGTCTTTGGGTTGGTTTCCATGTTTCTAGATTATTTTATTAGTTAGGTTATCCATTGGTTAGATGGGTTGCTACTGCTTGTGATTCTGGTATGTCTGTTGGTGTTAAGTTGCCACTAATTTCCACTAGTGTTTTCTTCTATTATGCTATTTTTCTTTTGCTTCTAGGCTATTGTTCTACTGGTTATTTTGGTCTTATTTTGGATAGAAATTTAATTTTTGGGTGGATTAAAACTTATTTCTAGCGGCCTTTCTTTAGGATTTCCTTTCTTTAAGTCCACAAAGCCTATAAGAAAACATTTAATAAAATTTAAACACTTTTTAGAAATAAAATATGGAACTAACCAACTTGGATTATTAACAATAAATTACAACAATATTCACAAAATTATGTTATGTAAACAATTTAAAACAATATAAATTAAAGGTATAAAATATGTAACAATTTTTATTTATCACTTCGTCCTCTACCACCCCTTAGGTTCATCAACCTAATCATATGCCTCAAAATTCATCTACCCTAGTAGGCAAAGGTATATTATGTTGTAGACCTGCTATGATAGCTTTATTTTTCTCCAACGTCTTCCTAAATTTACTTAATTATTAAATAAGTTGCTCGTGATGACCTGGATTATGTTTATAAAGAAATCTTTTTTTACTCCCACTGTTTCCTCCTTAATTAAGTTCTTATCTTTGAATAAGATTATCCTTTAGGTTTGAGCCTTGCACTTGTACAAAATTTCAAAGTTTCACTTAAGCATACAACCTAAAGTCTAGATTAAAGGTTCTTTATAAAGTAGACTATATAAATAAAAAAGCTAGTTTAAATCTTCTCCCTTTGTTAAACACTTTTATGAAAGAAAATTTGGACAAAAGAAAAAAAAATAAATTTAGAGGATAATAAATAAGAAAAATCAAAGTTAGAAAATTGAGTTTAAAGGAACCTAATTACACCCTCTAGAAAAGAAGCAGACCATGATAAGTTTAAATTGACAATAAGAGAAACAATACAACTAGTAAACAAAATATATTTGGCAAACCAAATATCTTGACCTTTTCAAAGAGGAATTAAAACCTTGATTTATAACGAGTATTTCTACTAGCCATCACTTTTACATAACTTTAGACGGTACCTTTTAGGGTCCTATTAACAACCCCAAAATAATAATATTATTTTGTTTCTTTTTGTTATCGTAAAAAATCAAGAAACGAAGAATAAAACAGTTAAGAATAATTCATTCTCATTAAATCTTATGGATGAAAAGAACAATGAATATTAAATATAGGGAACAAAGAATAAAGAAAATTGAAGTCACAATAATAAAATTCAAGATAATACCTAATTTTAGAAGATGGTTCTGATACTAAATTCTATTAATACCCTCACTAATAGAACTATTGAGATTCAATAATAATATGAAAGGACCAATGTCTATCCTATCACAATAAGGTGATCCAAGAATACGAATATAAAAACATAATAAGATCGATATGAATCACTATCCTCTAGAAAAGAATAGATCAGGAGTGATAAGTCTTAGGGTTTGATTGCTACTAGCAAGTTAGATAAGATCCTAAATTTTTAGAAATCTAAAATAAGAGAGAATCTAAAATACGGGTACTTTAAATGATGGAAGAAAACTGTTTAAATATTTTTATTAGTCAGTAATTTGTTGATTACAATTTTAAGGAAGCCTCTTATATACATAAAACCCCTAAAACTAGAGTCTTGAAAAGAAGTAAAATCTTGAAACAACAAAGTCTTAACAAATTATATCATATGTTCGACGTTTGTCCTAGATAACACCAATGTCAATTTTAATTTAGCATTTCAGTGTAAAAAACAAAGATAAGTCTGGTGTTGGTTACATGTTGACCTTTGGTGTCAGTTTGATTCTATTTCTCCATTATGCAAAACCCAATAAAATTTTGATACATGAAACCTATATGAATTTAATATTGTTTACATTCTATTTCTCACCTTTCATAAGTTAGTGTAAGATTGGTAGTGATTATCTAATGTTTCTATAACTAGTTACATTATTTAATTGCAATCTTCAAGTTGCTCCTCCACTAGGATTATCATTATAGTGCTAACTTTAACCTTTGATGTAGCAAGACGTTACTCTTTCACCTTGTGTACTATCATTTCTCTTATATTCTTTAAGGCATCTCCAATAGCTTTCAATGCTAGAGTAGAAAATTCTTGATTCCTATCAAAGAGTGATATAGAAAGAAAGGTTGATAGTTTTAAGATAAGTCTTGTGGTTAAGAGGTACACTTGGAAAAAAGGAGCGAACTACTTTGAGACTTTCTCACCAGTCTCAACCAAGGTCTTATTCAAGATTATTATTAAAGTAGGCATTACTAAAATTATTTGTAGTAGCCAATATTTTAGATTTTGAGGAAAAAAAACATACTTACGCTATTGTATATAATCTAAATTCAATATGAGCAAGTTTATATATAGGACAACATTTTGTTTACTAGCAATGATTTGATAACATTGTAGAATGCAAAGAAAATACTTTTAAATTATTTTATTATAAAAGAATTTAAGGAGTCAAGATTTTAATCTTGGAAAGGAGTTCATAGGGTAAAATTTAAGAATATTTTAGACTTGACTCAAAAGACTTATATAAAGAAAGTGTTAAAGAGGTTTAACATGTTAGACTTAAGCATAGTATTTTGAGAGTGTTTTATTAGGTTTAATGGTTTTTTTATATAACTTTGTACTTAATTTGGCATATATTTTATTTTAAGGCCTTTTTTTAGCTCCTCAATAAAGAAAAAAGATTTAGACAAATTGGAGTCAAGTTGGGGCAACTTTTCCATGATTTTAAAGGAAGGATTTGGAACATAAATCCCTATTACACATTAATTTCCAATATATGTTCATAGTTAAGAAATGTGGGCCTAAAATAGATATGTGTTAAGGATCTATATTGGTATGATTTTATGAAGATTAAGGTTTTAAAAAACAAAAAGGTAAGGAGAGCAATACAAGTCCAAAATATATTTATGTTAGATTTGGGTTATTGTTATATTATGAGGTTAATAGGGTTTGCTTATATAAAATGATTACGAGGATATAATGTTTTGAATAATCAGAAAGGAACCAAATTAGAGTATCTTGAGATAAGAAAGGAGCAACTTTAGGGAAAAAAAATTAAACGTTTTTTCATTGAGAAAGTGAAGAAATTCAAGATTTTAAGATATATAGCAATGATTTCTTTTATTTTGTGTTCCTTCTTAATTGTTGTCTCTATATGTTATTTTATAGGCATACAGATGATCTAGAGATCATTGGATATCTTAATTTTGACCTTAGTTAGTGTTCCAATGATAAGAAATCTACCACATGTTATATTTTATGTTAGATAGAGGAGTTATATCGTGGAAGAGCTCTATGCAATTTATTGTGGTAACTTCAACCATAGAAGCTGAGATTATTTTGTATTGAGGTAAGAGTGTATGCCAAGTAATTGAAGAAAGTAACTTCATTGCAGGGCTTAGGATAGTCGATTTAGTTTTAAGGCTTATTAGAATTCAATGCGATAACTCATCTACTATATCTTCTCCAATACAAAGATAACTAGTAGTACAAGTATGTTGAGCAAGAATAGGTAGATAATGGTTAAGTAGTTTATAAGTTTACTTTTCAACATCAATTGACCCACTAACTAAGGATTTTAGGGTATAGACATTCATAAGTATGTAAGAAAGAAAAACTTTATGTTGACTTATGATGTTTTGATATAGTGGAAGTTTTTATTATTATGCTACACTTTTGTAGTATTTGATATTAATAAAGCTATGAATTTTGCACCTGTTTGTTATATTATGATGTTTGTAATACATCTATACTATTATCTTATTTTATATGTGCACATGTAGTTTTTTTAATCTTTAGATGTTTTATGACTTCTTGAAGAAAGCGGGATGCTTTACTTCATAATTAATGTTAACTTCCTGAAGCAAGCGGGATGGTTTACTTCATAATTAATGTTTAATGTTAATGATTGTTTATCGAGTAGGTCCATCTTTTGGCAAGCAATTTCTGTACGAGGTTAACTAATGGGCTCTTTTATGGATTATAGGTATTATTTTGAGGCCAAGGGTCTAAGATTTAAACTATATTGATACCATCATATATGGTTTATGATTTTACAAATTATGGATTCAATTCATATTCCACTAGTGATATACCAAAAGGTTCAATTAATGAGTTATTTATGATCATGATTATGAGAAATTGATTTGATTATTAGGGTTGTCTAGTATAAGTGATTCATTGAATTAAATTCTTCGTACTGAAATCTTTTCAAAATTATGCACAAACTTATTGAATTTGTTATTGGAATCAATTGAGTCATTTTCAAAATATTTTTTAAGAATCTATAAAATTGTGATTAGTTTTACCCAAGTGGGAAAATGTCAAAATTTTCTATATGGGCTACAATTTATTAGTATTTTGTTTTACAAATGGATTAAATAGATAAATACTGATTTGTGGTTATACTTAGTGATCATATTATGAGTTTGCTCTTCTCAAAAAGATTTATTCAATATAGTATAATTTTTATGAAAGACCATTAGGACACCTTGATGATGTTACCCGATATTCCTAAGAAGATTTATTCAATAAGTTATTGTGGAAGACTATCACAGCACCTAGATGATGTGGCCCGATCTTGTAACGAATAAGCAAAATTCTCTTTTGCTATTTTATACTGTTGTATAGGTAATTTATAAGAGAATCTATAATATGGTGTAACTAGTGGGATCGACATGAAACGAGTTAGATCATATTTCAATTTTCTGTAGTCAGATATTGTAATTTTACAAATTTAAAGAAAAATAATTATGTCTTCTAATTAAAATAGTACAATACTCTTTCATTATTCATATAAGATTAACGAGATTCTACAAATCTATGTTGTGACGGGTTTATATTGGATTCTTTTAAGGACTTGTGAAATGAGTTAAACTTAATGAATTAGAGTTCTAAAGGTTTATCCTCGTGATAATTCTTCCATCTTCACATAAAATTTATCCCTCTAAATTGCTTTAGGAGAGGAAGATAGAGAATTGATTTTGTTAGATCGTTAGGTATGACGTAAACAAAATAGATAAGATGTATGTAATTAAAATTTAGACCAAGCACTGCATTACAGCTAAATGAATTTAACATAAAAATATAACTAAATTGGGATTTGAGTACTATTTGTCGCTATTATTGAAAACAATTTTACTTTTAAAAAGAAAATATTGTGTTAAATTTTCAGTACAAGATAATGAAGACTCAATCAAATTTTAAGGGTCCGAGTAGAACCAAGACATAATTGGAGTAGAGTAAGTGCAACATAACAGAGGATTTCTACTCCTACAGAACCGATGGAAACACACCGCCAACAAATATTTTACTAAAAATTAGTTCATCAAATACACCAATGGTAAGTTCGTTTATTATAATATTGGACGACAAGGTCAGTGGCTCAAAATCTTTCACAGCGACTAAAAATTTGCTTTTATTTTGTTGGTTACTGCAAGAATCGGTCTTTATGATTTGTTTATGTTTCTTGTTTTCTAGGCCACTATAAGTAGTGGATTAGATACTTAGGGTGCAAGCTTATTTGTTTCCTAGATGATTTGGATTGTTATAAATAGGTGCTGAATATTCAATAAAAGGGGAACGAATTAAAACAAATCCTTTCCCATTCTGATTCTATCTTTCTCTTTTCCTAAAAAATCAAACCCATATCAAATCTACGTGCATATCATTTTTGGTATCAGAGCTCTCAATCTTATGGAGACCCGGACCAAGATAAACGCTGAGCTCAAGAATGAATTTTCTGAATTCATGACTAGGCAAGAAGTTGTTTCATAGCGTCAAGAGGCCAATCTCAACCAGGTTAATGCTAAGTATGACAACTTTAGTGACTGAGATGCAGGCCACTTGAAAATCCAGTAATTCTCTTCGACGCCAGAGGGAGGATAGTCCCTCACACACTGCTTAATCGTCTAACCCTGGTGCAGATAAAACTTCCACAAAGATTTCATTCCCCAAATTCTATGGGGAAGACCCACAAGGTTGGTTATTTCATGTTACTCAGTACTTTGACTAGCAAAACATTCCATTAAAAAGGAGGGTGCATTTAGCTTCAATTCATTTGGAGAAACTAGCACTCCAGTGGTACCAATGGTACAATAAGTTTTGTGGACCTCTTTCTTGGGATGAGTTGTCCCGAGCAGTCATGATGCATTTTGGACCCTCAAACTATTAAGACCAAGCTAAGACTCTATCACATCTCAAGCAAGAATCATCTGTGGCAGCCTACCAATAAGAGTTTGAACGTCTCTCTCAGCGTGTTGACGGGTTACCCGAATCCTACCTTGTTAGCAAATTTATAGCCGGACTTAGAAGTGATATATGGCTAGATGTAAAGTTGAACAAGCCTAAGACTCTCGAAGATGCATTTAGCATTACTAAGATTATTGAAGAAAAATTTTCCAACCCTCGAAAGACTGTTTTCCTATCATGTCAGAATACTTACCCACCAAAGTCACCAAGTTCCACTCCCAGCTTATTGGGACCACCTCCGCAGATAGGTACATCTCTAACCATACCAAGGCGTCTTTAACCTCAAGAAGCTCGAGAACGTAGGGAAAAAGGGTTGTGCATTTACTGCGAGCATCGATGTATTAAGTTGTAGCTCTTCATGATCAAAGATGATTCCCACATCCAATCCATTAATGAAGATACCGGTGAAGATAGTGAAGGAGACACAAATGGAACACCAGAGATTTCTTTCCATGCTATTACTGGCGCTCACCATCCCCAATCTATTCGATTAAAAGGAAGGCTCGACAGTAAGGATTACATGGTCTTGATAGATGGAGGCAGCACGCACAACTTTATTGATTAACAGGTTGTCACTAAGTTCGGTCTACCCGTGCAAACAACTCTAAAATTTTGTATCATTGTGCCCAATACGAATTGTGTGGAATGCTCCCAGATCTATCGTGGGGTGCATTTGACTATTCACGGATGCCAGGTAGCCACTGATTGTTGTATCCCGTTTCCGGAATCTAACCTCTTGACAGAATTTAATGAATACCATCAAACTTGAGCGTGGTTCCTTGTAATCGCTTCTTCTCTGATACCAAAATATGTTGGATCCCGTCTTCGGAGCCCAACCGCTTGTGCTATAAAATATGTGCGTACTAACACTTGTCATGCCCGTGAATATAATCCAATGAAATTACAACGCTAAAAGTCTCATTCTCATGCATACACAATTCTTATTTCCGATCATTATCATAATATACATAATTCATAACTCAAAAGAATAGAATTCAAAAGTTCTAATGGCACCCCAAGCCACGATACAACAATGCCTCAATATCCCAAAATACAAAAATCACTTGAACTAAGAATCCTTAACATGCGACTAATCCTTGTACTTTACAAAATAACTCAAAAGACAACATAAACAAATTGTGAGTGATGCCTTGACTCGCTTTCACTCCATTTCTTTCTCAAATACCTGAAGGTGGGGAGAAAAAAAGGGTGAGCTTGAAAGCTCGTGGGTAACAAGTTTATAACAAAGAATAAGCAAAACCGTTGAAATGTTCATTTTTTTATAAAAACTCATAATGAATTTATAAAACCCTTCGTTCTCAAATTTTTCAAACAATTCGCAAATCGAACATCAAACTCATAGTTACAAATATCATCACATAACACTCACTTACGCACCATTCATAACTATACAAAGATGCAATGCACAAAAAACGGCTAGAGGGTCCATGAAACAGAATGAGGAAACCGAAGTTTACCCCATGAACAGAATGAGTCCATTTTGGAGCTCATATGCTGCAAGCGGGCAGTCGGGAGAAGGCTCTTGTCAACGTGCACGTGACGAACAGAATGGTTCCACTATCGCCAAAACAAAAGCACACAATCATGCTCGGAATCATTTTATCAAAATGATATGTTTTCATGCTATTCATTTATACAAAATGCCATGATAGAGATCAAGGCTTAACATGACCAAAATCATAATTAACTTATATCAAACCTCAAACACGTAATTACATGCTCAATCAACATGTTATGCATCTCTCAATACATAACCTAAAACATATATTCACATATAGGCAAGAATTTTCCCAAAATTTCCTCACAATTTATTCAATGGCGTGGCCATACAAATCACTCGCCATAATTAAACTCATTTCTTATAACTTCATAGCATAAATTTAGGAAACCTCAATTTGGAGTTCTACAGATGAAGATATGCTTCATATACCAAAATATAATCATGCCCCATCATACTCTCCCAATCGACCCCATCACTTCCTTCCACTCAATCTCTTTGAATTCAAAACCAATAGTTATAACTTTTTGTGGAAAGGTAGAACATTGTGTTATAAACCTAAAGCCTTAAGAATCACCTTAATCGGGGG
>JANIHZ010115853.1:0-15088 GCA_027478365.1 Erythroxylum rufum | reverse complement strand
CTTACTACGGGTTTTGGTGGCATTAAGCCTACCCATTCCCTAGTGCCAACACGGCCCAAAAAGGCGGGTCGTGTCATCTAGTATGCATGAACAATCCTATATAATCCCAATCACTCTCATCCTATGCCAATTTACTATTATACCCTTCCAGTAGGGGGTGGGATGTTATAGTATATCCTCGACTATCCGTGGATATGATTGGGCATATGCGCTATGAGAGTGGCATCTTACACCATACCTTTAGGTTACACCTTCTGAGATTATAAGCAGGTGGCCTAAGTTAGTTGTTTCGTAGTACCTAATGCATCTTCGCTATTAAACTTAAAGAGCCTATTCTAGGTTATAGTTGAGATGGGGGCATTCCTAGAGCTTATTAGTTTTGCCTATTTTAAAGAAATTAAGGGTTCTAGAGCTTAAGAATTTATTATTTGGTAGTTAATGATAGGCTGTCAAAATTTTGACACCATTGCTAGGGAGTTGGTTTGTGTTAATTATTGTTTCTTGTCTTGTTTTTATTTTTAATTTTGCTGATGTTTTTCATTCTTTCATCGGTTTATATGTCACACTGTTCCTCAAAACACATTTGCTATGGAAAACCTAAGTTCATTACTTTCTCCACTTAACCTTTTTCTGCTTCTGCTATTGCAAGTCGCAATAGATTTCATCAGAGAGAGCGAGGAATCCATATAAATCTTGCTAAGAGTGGTTGTTCCTTATCCTTTGAAGAAGTCCACAGGAGTTCAGACAAAACAGAGGAGATTATGGAACCTTATTAGCATACCTTAAAGGAGCTTTCAAATCCTTCTTTCAACCCTAATCTACTTTGTATCAATTATCCGGATAATGAGCTGAAAGTTAAAATTAAACCTGGACTGATATGTGCATTGCCTACTTTCATAGGTTTTCATGACACTAGTTCACTAGGATCAAGCTACTTCAACGATCCCAATAAGTTCCTGAAGCTAAAGGCATTTCCTTTTGCCTTAGCACATGCAGCCAAGGAGTGGTTGTATGACTTGCCCGTTGGCTCGGTCAACATATGGGAGAAAATGCAGTAGGCATTTTTAGAGAAGTACTTCCTTGCCTCAAGAGTCACTAACATCAGGAAGGAGATCTGTGGCATTCGATAAGACACAGGGGAGTCTTTGCATCAGTATTGGGAGCATTTCAAGAAGTTCTACAATACTTGTCCAAACCATCAGCTAAGCGACCAGGGCACTTGAGACAAGTCCTTTTAGTAAGTTTATCCCGTACTTTTTAGAATTTCTCGTTAGTACTAATCGGATGCTACCTTCTATTATGTAGGCACCAGAAGTAGAGTTGAAGCCCTTACTAACTCACCTAAAGTATGCTTATTTAGGCACTAACAACATACCTCCAGTTATCATCACAAGTGACCTTACAAAGATGTAAGAAGAAAAGCTTGTTAGTGAGTTGCGAGAGTATAAGATGACATTGGGATGGACAGTTGGGGATATTAAAGGTGTAGGTAGCTTTATAAGGACAAAGAATTTGTTTTTGATGAGCAGTGCAAGAAGGCATTTGATGTTTTAAAGAAGAAGTTGGTTACAACCTCCAGATTGGAGTTTGCCATTTGATCTCATTTATGACACCTCCAACCATGCCATTGGAGCAGTTTTAGGTCAAAGAGTGCGACAGATCCCTGATGTTATTTATTATGGCTTGAAGACCTTAAACGATGCCCAAGCAAATTACACCACCACAGAAAAAGAGCTTCTTGTAGTAGTTTTTGCTTTGAATAAGTTTAGGTGTTATTTATTGGGTACTAAGATTACTGTTTATTCTGATCATACATCTTTAAAGTACCTACTGGTGAAGAAGGAGGCAAAGTTGAGGCCCATCCATTAGATACTCCGACTTCAAGAGTTCAATGTGGAGATAAAGGATAAGAAAAGCTTAGAGAACGGAGTAGCAAATCATTTGAGCTACTTAGGGGAGCATAATGCTAACATGGGCCCTATCAATGATGATTTGCTATATGAGTAGCTACATGCAGTGTAATCGACAACTCCTTGATACACTGATATAGTGAATTTTTGAATTTCTCACAAATTTCCTGTAGACTTCACTAAGGTACAAAAGGAAAGGATGAAGAGCCAAGCAAAGTTTTATGTATGGCATGATCCTTACCTGTGGCGATTTTGTGCGATCAAGTCATCAGACGGTGCATACCTAATAGTGAATTTCTTTCTATTTTGACATTTTGTTACTCTTACGCATGTGGAGATCATTTTGGCCCAAAATAGACAACTCACAACGTTCTAGAGTGTGGGTTTTACTGAACATCTCTATTTCAGGATGCATATGATTTATGTAGGACTTATGACAACTATCAGCGTATAGGTACATTAGGTTTTCGTGGGGAAATGCCTCAAATGTTGATATTAATTTGTGAGATTTTTTATGTTTAGGCCATGGACTTTATGGGTCCCTTTCCTTCTTTGTTTGAATTTCAATATATTCTGCTTGTAGTTGATCACGGGTCCACAAAAAGCCACCCAAATTGGCGATTCTTAAGTGGTTGTAGATTTTTTGAAATACAACATTTTCTTAAGATTTGGAGTCCCGTGAGCCATCATCAGCAACAAGGGGACTTATTTTTACAACCGGACGATCGAGGCCATCCTGAAGAAATATCAAGTGATGAATCGAGTCTCAACCGTTTATCACCCTCAGATGAGTGGTCAGGCTGACCAAGAGATCAAGTCCATCCTAGAGAAGATGGTTAATCCCAATAGGAAGGATTGGAGTTTCCACCTTAGCGATGCCTTATGGGCATACAGGACTGACTCCAATAGGGATGTCACCATTCAAGCTTGCTTTTGGGAAACCATGCGACCTTCCAGTAGAGCTACATCACAAGGCTTATTGGGCAATTAAGAAGTGTAACATGGAGTCAGAAGCTGTTGGTGCCCACAGACGATTATAGTTGCAAGAGCTCGAAGCATTGTGATATGAAGCATTCGAGAATGCCCATATTTATAAGGAGAAGACTAAGGCATTCCATGATTGCAACATCTCTAAGAAGACATTTGTGGTGAGACAAAAAGTACTTTTATATCATTCACGCCTTAAACTCTTTCCAGGTAACTTACGTTCTCAATACAAAGGTACTTTTGAGGTTACCCAGGTATATCCTCATAGACCAGTGGATATCAGAAGTGCCAAGATGGGGAAAGAGTTTAAAGTTAATGGACATTTTCTTATGCCTTACATTGAGGGATTTTAGATTCACAACGTAGAGGTGATGGAGCTTAAAGTTCCAACATACATTGGTTAATATCAGTTGACAGGGGTCGAGCTTGTGGCCTTCACCAAGCATTTGTTGGGAGGCACTCCAACCTTATCCTTTCATTTTAGTTCTTTGTTGTTTCACTTTGTTTTCATTTGAGTACCTTATTTGCTTTTTTTTTCTGTTTTGCTTTTAGGAATGCAAGATCAGAGCTGTGAATTCTACTTTCAAGTTTCTGAGCCCTCTTTGATCCAGGGGAGTCCTTATGTTCTCATCCTTTTGTGTTTTTATTGATTTTAGGAAATTGGAGACAATGTCCCATTTAAGTGTGAGGGTGGGGCCAGTTTAAAATTTTTGCATTTTTGCACTTGAACTGTGATGAATGTTGAACCATGCCATTCTGTCATAGTAGTTGGACTAAGAATTAAGTTGTGTGTTTGAATTTGAATTAGGCAGCTTAAGTGGAAGGTGAATCATATAGATTGACTGAAGTAGTTAGCTTTATAAACTCAGCTAATAATTTGATACTTGGGTGATTAGGTAATGTATGATATTTTGATGGATTTTCATATAAGCTTATATGAGGTTTTGAGCCTACATGACTGCATTTCATAGTCATTATGTTTCTTTGTTGTGTATGATGCTCCCTTAGGAAGATTACCTTCAGAAATTGCATTGAATCGGTTTAAAACTACGAGATGCATGCTTTATGGAAATGATTAAGGCCTTCTTTATTTTGAACCCTTAGCTTAAATGACACACCAACTCATTTTCCCCTAGCCAACCCCTTTGAGCCTTTAACCTTGTTTGTTTCTAAATTAACCACCATACATTGAAACCCGATAAAACCTATTAGCCTTACCTTGTCACAATTTTAATGAGGTAATGAGTGAGCATTTGATGTATATGATTTAGGGACTTTTGTTTTGTATTCAATTATGAGATGTTTTAAGAGGCACTTCTACTCATGTTTTATTGATTGTGATGCCATTATTTCCTCATTGTTTTAATGTTATTTAAAAGAAAAGAAAGAGAGAAAAGAAAAGAAAAAAAGAAAAACATCTTTGTTTTTGGAGTTATTGATTAAAGGCGTTTTTGTTTTTGCTGTTGAAGGAAACGTAGTAGCATTAGTTAGTGATGAGTAGTTGTGGTTTGTGGTATTTATATGCATGTCTTAGAATTTGTGTTTAGTTATCCCTTCTTACTTAGCACCTTGTTAATACTTGTGAGTTACCTTTGACCTTTTTGTCTTGCCTTAACCCAAACCCCATTACAACCCTTAGTAAAAGCACTTTTGGATCCATGATAACATATAATCTAGTAGAGAATTGGTGAATTTGCAAGCTTATGGTAGTGTGGTATCTTAGAGGGACTATTGAGTGAAACACTGACCTTAAACACTTGAGTGAAATGAGTGAACATCAAGAGGAAAATCCATCTTAGTTTTATTTTACCTTTGATCAATGGTGTCTACCTTTGACTTTGTTTATGTGAATTGATGAAAAGATTATGATATGTGTAATAGCTCGATACTTAAGTTTTTTAAAATTTAAGGGATTGCATAGAGTTGATCTTCATTGAAAACAAATTAGTAGAATATCTTGGTTATTTTTAAATTGCTTGAGGACAAGTAATAGTTCAAATGTGGGGGTAATTGATAGGATTGAATCATTTTGTATTTTCTTATTCATTTCAATGTCTTTTCAATCCTATTGTTGTCTTTAAATACTCAATTTGTGTTCATCTTATGTTTACATATAGATTAAAGGAGTGAACACAAAAATATGCTTAAAGGAAGAAGTTTGACAAAGTTTGGAGAGCCATCTATGGATAAGAAACCATTAAGGGCATTCGGAGGAGGATCACAGAAGAACTGGGAAATAACCTAGGGCCACGATTGTGGCAAATATGCCACAAATATGATAAAAGCTTGATCCCAAAGCCATGATTGTGGGGAGTCAGCTACGATCGTAGGGCAATAGCCACGATTGTGACAGAGAGCAAATAAACTGGCCACAATCGTGGCCTATATGCAGATAGACGCGAACGACTTTCCGAACTTAAGTTTTTTAGGGGATTTTTGGACTTTTGAGGCATAGAAAAATCCAAGGTTTTACCCTAAATGGAAAATACTTAAAAAGAAAAAAAGAGGAGGACCTAGATAAGTAGCCTCCAATCCGCCACTTTTAGAAAAACTCCAAGAAGAGAGAGAGACTCTCAAATTCTGCCATTTTTGGAAAGCTCCAAAAAGGGAGGAGGAACTAGCAGATAAGTTTTTGTTATTTTCCATAAGCTTAGCTGTTCTCTTTCAGTTTCAATGCTTTATTTTAATATTCATTCAATTAGTTTGCAGCTTTCTTAGTTTTAATTGCATTTTTACATGTTCTAGAATATTTAAAATTAATGTTTAATGAATTTTGTAGTTGAACTTTATGAATTTTGTAAGGAATCTTTATATTATATCAATGGATGTTTATTCCCTCAAATTTCCAGTTTTAATCTTAGTTGTTTGAGCTTATTTATGTGAATTTTCAGATCTGAATTTGTTACGTATTTGAATGTTTAATGGTTTATGTTATGGGTTTTTGCTTATTTATGATGCTCTTGATTAATTTGTGCTTAATAATTAGGATTTATGCATGTTCTTAAATTCATGATCAATTAATTTGAGTTTTTGTGTAAGTTATGTGTGCTGGAATTTTCATTTTGATGCAATTAGTTTAGAGTTTGTAATTTGGGTTATGATTAGTCATTTGTTAGCATAAACAGTTTTGCTTTCTATTAAGTTAGTGTTTAATTTCAATTTTTATCACTTCATCAATAATTTCCAGCTTTTGTTTTATTTAATTGAGTATGGATTTTGTTTATTTAATATCAATTGTGCTTAATATGAACATGTGTGGCTAGACTAGTTTGGAATTCAAAGATATTATAAGGATGAAGGGATGGAAATTGTAAGAATGGAGTTGAATTTTTCTCAAGTTGGTGCTTGTAGTTCTAGGTTTGTTTATGATTTAGGATAAATGCCGTGAATTAGGAATTGCTTACAGGTTTGATCACCCTTTAGGTAACTTTCTAATTTGAAGGCTAGGGATGAGCTTGTGATATGTAATAGTCCATAATGATTCCTGGAAGTAGCAATAGGTTAGTTGAATTTATCAGTATACTTAATCAACTAATCTATAATTCCATACCTTTAGGTTACAACTTCCAAGCTTATGAGTAGGTGGCCTAAGTTAGTTGCTTCGTAGTACCTAATGCATCTTCTCTATTGAACTTAGAGAGCCTATTCTAGGTTATAGTGGAGATCGGGGCATTTCTAGAGCTTATTAGTTTTGCCTATTTTAAAGAAATTAATGATTCGAGAGCTTAATCGAGTCCAAAGGCTAACACCATAATGAGAGTACCCTTTTGTTTAGATTCAAGGATCAATGAACATCCCAAAATCCCAAAGATATCTCCAGCGCACTTTTTTACCATTATTTTTAGACTTTTCTAAAATTGATTTGTTCTTGTCTTTTTTGGTTAAGTTTATTGCATATTAGTTATTTCGTCTTCAACATTTCAGTGTGTTTTGTTTTCTTTTGTTATCACATTTGAAAAAGCATTTTCATCGCGACTTTTTGTGGTTCGACCTAGCTCACCATTTATTCCATAGTTTGGTAGTTAGGAATTTATTATTTGGTAGTTAGTAGCAGGCTATCAATAGGTAAGGAACAAAGATGCCAACAGCAAGATATTTAAGGCATCTACAAGTACTTCGTTGGTCAAGGCATTCATATCCCACCTCCAATACCATCACCATCGCCACCTCAATCGCCATGACGGGTCTTTATGCTCTAACCCTTGTCCTTTCATTTCTGTCTTTATTTCGTATTATTTTATTTTGATTCCAAACTTGTATGTTATTTGTCCTTCTCATATTAAGGACAATGTGTTGTCCAAGTGTGGGAGGGTTGCATTATATGCAATATATATTTTTATTTTGAGTGTGAATTTTGCATGTTATATGTTAGTTTTGTTTAAGTTTGCATGATGTGACTCATGTGAAAGTGTTAATGGATAGGAATGAATGGAATAGGTTTAGCTTTGAACATATTCTTTTAGGTTGTTAAGATTTATTAGCTTCAGAAATTAGTGTCCTAAATTGCTTCGATTAAGTATGAATGTTAATTAAGATATGATGTTAGTTGGTTAACCCTAGGAATTTGACATATTCATTTATAATTTTAGGTCAATTGAATAAGTAGTATCATTAGTATCTTTTGTGAGAATGATTAGTTAAAGCAATGAGGTAGGTAAGAAAATATATTTTAAAACAAATGTGTTTTTATTTAATAAATAACTATTCCGCTGGCCCTTTTTGAAACAAATCGGGTTATAAATAGAGCTAGTAGTTAGTGGAGAATGAGATATAACTGAGTAACTAGGAGACATTCATAGAGCTAGTAGTTAGTGGAGAATGTGATATAACTGAGTAACTAGGAGACATTCATCATAAATGTTTTCTTTCGAGCCAAAAGGTTATAATGACATTCCAACCAAGCCACTTAATAAAAACATGACCAAGTTGAGTAACCGGGGGACGCTCATCACAAATATTTGCCTTTATATCAAAAGGCTAGGTTAATGTTACTGAAAATGAACATAAATATTGTGTTGTTTAATAAATCCTACCGATCTTTATGAATAGTATGACTTCTAATGAAAAGCTACTTAAGGATTGTTACAATTTTGATTGACTAGCTAATTATTAATGTGTGTGTGAGAGTGATAGGAGTGAATGAATTTGACATTAAGTCTTAATTAGTACGTATATTTAGTCCTAAGTACTTAGACACAAATTTCATAAGTTAATAAGTTCGAACAACTGGAAGGATTGTGTTTGTAGTCAAATTTGTTTCGTGAAGTTCAATGCCATTATACCATTATTGCATATGTGTGTATTGTTGTTTTATGTGTTTATGTTTTGTTTGTCTTTTTTTCTTAAGGATAAGAAAAAGTTCAAGTGTGGGGATGTTGATAGTTGTAGGTTGCATGATGTTTTAGTAGACATTTTAGAATTTTTTAGTTGTTAATTAATTGATTCATGCATGTTTAGGTTAACAATTGTGTTAGTTGGATAGATATTTGTATTTTGAGTGTTATGTAGGTTAGAGCATGCTATTGAGCTTTAATTTTATGTGTTTGAGGTGCTTTGATGTGTTCGTTAGTGTTTGAGATCAGATATCAATTAACGGAGAAGATTTTGAGGAAGCCTGGTGGAGGACTCAGGTCCAAGATCGTGACAGAAGCTGATTTTAGTAGCCCATGATTGTAACACCCGGTATCTAGTTTAGCCGGTACACTGAAATAAATCGGTATTTGAGACTGATGTCATTAAAATTGGGACAGTGAATAATAATTTTTAGTGACATCAAATTAATGATGTATGACATTTTTCGGTGGTCACAGGAAATTATACGAGCAGATGATGAATAACTAGTACAAGGATGGCAATTTTGTAAATAAGTGGACATGAGGCATATAAAAGGAGCTAGTTGGAGAATAAGACAAAAACATTGTCTTCTTCTCCTCCCTCTCTCACGAAAACCTCCATGGGAGCTCCTCTCAAGCTTTTTCAACTTTTGTAGCAAGATAGGGAAGGAGAACCTAGGCATTTGGTTAGCATAAAAAGGTAAGCCTCCATTCCAATGCTTAGATCTGTGGATTAAAGATTAGTTTTTCTCTTCTTTTGTGAAACGCACTTGATGGAATGTATGGGTTTGATGATTTGGATAATGGGTTTTTGTTCTTTGATGTCTAATAACACTTTATTCGTTTTTATGGTGATTTGGGGGCTAAATCAAAACCTAGGGTTTTGAAGGTTAAGCTATCAATGGAGATAGATTCGGAGGTACTCTTTGTGCATTTTGTTTGAGCTATTTAATGTGTGAATCTGGAGAAACTCAAAACATATAAGTTGTAGATCCAGATGTTTACTGTCTCCTTGAAGTTTTTAACAATTTTACGGTTAGCCAAATAAATGTAAGGGGGCCCGAATTGACACTGGTTCAGAATACCATCGGGATTGAAACCCGAAATGAAAGGTAATTATTTGAAGATCTTACAGTTAGAATTGGATGAAGTGTTCTTCTTACAAAATGCTCAAAAATGTGTTATCTAGGTTCTGTATAAAGGAAATTTTAATTGGATATGTATTCTGTGAGATATGGCTGAATAAATGAAGGTTGTTACTAACCTTAGTGACACAGAAGAGAACAAAAACAGGACAGGCTTATAAAAATCACAATAAATCCAATTTACAGAATTTTTGAGCCGTCTTTGAATTTGTGATAGCCATATAAGTCTATTGAAAATAAAGTTTTGAATCGCCTTAATTGGATGAGAAATGATTAAGTTATAAGGTTTTGAGACAGGAAGGGTCCAACTCATGACTGCATGTTAAAGCTGATTGTAAATGGGAGATTTGGATTTCCTTAATGACCGAATCAGAACATGGTCATAAAAGAAAAATTGTGATTTCATGTGTTCGCTAGAGTTCTGGAAAGTTTGAAAAACATTGGGCCTATGTATAAAAAGTTATGCCATCACGAATGGGACTTATGCAGTTTTTTTTAATGATATGTGTTAAGAAATGAGGTTTTGTAAGAATGACTAATATGGGTATATGTAATTTTATGCATGTTACCCAATAGCTTGTGAAAGCAGACAAGGAATAGAACTAGAAGTCGTACCTAGTTTTTCTCAAGTTCAAGAAAATTAGAAAAGAGATCAGAACCATTACGATAGTCGAGGTGAGTATAATCATGCTACTGTACTTGTGTAGTAATCCTTTTCTTTTATCTTGCGACTTGTTGAATTGTTCTCGAATCCATATGAATTATTTGACATATGACTCCACGTAGTTGAGTCTAGCATGTTATATGCCAGATTGACCAGATGATTTTAGATTCTTTGCATCTTTCGGTTCCCTCTTTGTGTTGAACCTATTGATTGCAATTCTTTGATGAATCGTGTTTTCTTATTAGCCATGATTGATGAGTTCGCAGAATACCTAGATGATAGGGTATATTATCAGACTATGTGCACATAGGTAACTCGCCGGTGATAGGTTAGATCCGGGTCCTACCTGGAGAGGGTAGGCCTCCAGGGGCAAGGTTAGGCCAACCTTGTCTAGAATCAAAAAAAGGGAGATATGTCGTACTAGCATGCATCTGTCTCTTCCTAAGAATTCAGAAAATCAGAATTCAGAAAATCAGAATTCAGAAATGAGAAAGCTCATAATTAGGAATCCTGCAGAAACCAGAACTCAAAAAGAACCCAGAATTCAGAAAGAACCCAAAACCCAAAACCCAGAAAAGAATTCAGAAACCAAATTCATGTTTCTTTGAACAATTCATATTGAGCTTTATTATTGATACTGATGTGAATGCCGCATTTGATATTACTACCTGTTCATTTATTGATCATATATTGATGCTCAGAATGCCACAGACCATTCTTGTGAAGCTAGCCTTGTGTTACCTAGCCTCACAAGCATGATAGTATGTGTATATCTCACTGAGTCTCGTTGTAGACTCACACCTCACTATCATCATTTCAGGAGATTAGCGGATTGTACGAGAAAGAAATCCAAGCCTTTTGAGACTCGCTTGGATAAGCAGATAAGTAATGTTTTTTTTTGGCATGATGTAAATTGCAGATGCTTATAGATGCTCCATGGTTTCTCATAATTATATGTACATGATACATGTATGAATATGTTATGTTATTGAGAACGATGTTGGTTGATGATAAGTAGATGTTGTATGTGAGAATTGTAGATTTGGCTCCTTACTTCTTACAACCTATTAAGCAAGTATAAGGATTAATCAGACAAATGAATGGGTAATGCCGGATTTGTAGTAGAATATAGAAAAGTTAGGCTTACTACAAGTTTTGGTGGCATTAAGCCTACCCATTCCCTAGTGCCAACACGGCCCAAAAGGGCAGGTCGTGTCAGTATGGTTTTTGTTTCTTTCTATATGAAAACTATCTATTAGTTTCACACCCATACTGCTGAGGCATTTCAGCATTTCTCGAACGGCAAAGTTGATTATATTTGTGTTTTAATGTTTTCTTTAATTGTGTTTCAAAACATTGTTATGCTAATATTTCTTGAGTGACTAAAATAGCTCCACCTAAATTGTACGCAACTGCTTTAGAGGTACCTTTTTCTTGAAAAGTAGTTTGTACTTTTTGATTCATTGGATAAGGTAACTTTTGAATAAATATATGCATGTATGTTTCCTGTTCTGGTCTAGTTAATTTATAATAATATTTCTTAATTTCGCAAATATATTCTTCAAGCAAACAAATATTACAAATTTTTAAGTTATTTAAATGCCATAAAGCTTTTATTCTTTCATTGTGAGATACTTCCTGTTTAAATGATAAAATATCTTTTCCTAAAAATTCTTTATATATTTGACCTGCTATAAATTCAAAAACTTGCATTGGTGTTGATGTTTGTTGATATGCGTGCGTTTGTTTTAATGCTTCCTCATTATCTAATAAGAATGATTGTACTATTCCAGTTGTTTTATATGTAATAAAATTCCATAATAATTCTTTATTTTCTAATTCATTGAAAGGTTTTTCCATGAGAAGTAAGAGTTGAATTTTATTTATCCACTCAATAAGTAAGTTTTCTGGTTGTATAACACAGTCTAGATTCAGTACACCAACTGGTCTTAAAGATATTAGTTTAGGAATATATTCAATTGGATATTTTCGGATTTTTGATGCTTTTGAATAATAACCTTGTTGATTTAAAAAGTTATCTGATTTCCAATGCCATGAATCTTGCTCTTGGTTATCTTTTTTCGTTTTATCTCCACTTTTATGTTCTCGTTTTACATCATGTTTTCCTAATTCTCTGCTTTTACTGCTTTTTAGTTTTTCTTCTTCTATAAATATTTCTTCATCAACAGATTTATAATCATATATAATTTCATCCCTATCAGTAATTTGTTTGATGTTGTCAGTTGGTTGTAATGTTAGTTTTTGTACTAATTGAGTAAGTTCTTCTAATTGTAATTTTATATTTCTTTCTACGGTTTCTAAAGATTCATTATTTTCTGGTTCTATATATTCTACTGGTTACTGATTTCCTACGCCCTCCTTGGTTTGACTATTTTTTTTATATTTAGTGCAATAGGCTCTGATACCACTCTTAGGATCTGATCTATTTTTCGTTTTCTGTTTGTTGATTCTTTTGATTAATTAATTCTTTTACTAGGTGAAATGTTTTGTTTCATTATTGTTTTATATCGATGATTTGTAATTCTAACTGTTTATGATATGTACTATTTTACCAAAGTAAATAATATTTTTGCGATCAAAAACTTTCTTTAAAATTGACTTGTGAATATCTTGACCAACTTTTAAATTTAATTGAGTTTTTGCAATTTGTTTTTGTTTATCCTTAGATAAAAGAGTATGTATGTGAAAGGTTCCTTGAGCTTCTTCTAATTCTAATGTATCAACATCTAGGATTTGGGTATCTTTTTCTTTTTTCTTTTCCATATTAATAATTCCTATAAAGCTGATAGTAATGATTACTATAAAGCTGATGTAATCTACGAGTTCTTGTATAAAAAATTAATTCATTTGAGAAAATTTGATATAAAGTGCGAACCACATCTAACTCAATTCTAATATCTTGAAGT
The DNA here is from genome assembly GCA_027478365.1 of Erythroxylum rufum. NCBI lineage: Eukaryota > Viridiplantae > Streptophyta > Magnoliopsida > Malpighiales > Erythroxylaceae > Erythroxylum > Erythroxylum rufum. The sequence goes on along the minus strand of JANIHZ010115853.1, from coordinate 2,122 downwards.
TCTTCTAATTCTATATTATGAGGATGTGCATTAATGTACTGAATTAATCTATTAGCAGTTTGACTAGTTTCTGCTTGATATCTTAATATTGATTGTTGTGTATTTCTAATTTCTTGTTCTAATTGTATACATAAGGAACAATTAAAGGTAGTCATTTTATATTAACTTAGCTGTATGTTAAATAATTAGTACCATGCTCTTGGTACTGTTGATTAAACCATTCGGGAAACTCTTCTCGAAAGTTTAAACATCGTATAATTAAATATTGTTGGACTCTATCAGTTAATCCTAATTGGTATACTGTTTGTAAGAAAGAAATAAAAGTAAATGAATTATAAAACACAAAATAACATATCTCTATGAATTTGAATAAAATTTGAGCATATAAGAACACAGTAAATAGACATGCAAAGGAATAGATAATTAAACCAAAGAAATTCATTTTAAGCAATTAATCTAGAGATTTCTTTCAGATCATATTTCTGATTCTATCTATTATTATATTGAACATATTTCAGAATATACAAATTTTGTTTTAAAGAAAGAATTCGTGGAATATCATTCTTTTGTATAGCTTTTTCTAACTTAGTCTCATTTTTATTAATCCACAATTTATGATTTTCTACCATTTCATAACTATTTTTGATTTGTTTTTTAAGAATGGCTTTGTACTCAAAATAATGCATAATACTAAAAATCTTTTTTGAAGTACAAGAAAAAGTACAAAGGATCTTAATCTATAAGTTTTTTTATTTGTTTTTCATAAAAAACATCTAGAGTCAATAATCAACTTTTTCAAATCTATGGCTCCATTGATGATTCTAGTATCTTCATACATGCCTCGATAAATTTGTGCGTCAAGACAGGTGTGAGCTCTTTTGTTAGATTCATTATATCTTTCTATTATGGAAACCATCTTAGCTTCTCTTGTATATGTATCTTTAATAGCTTCTTTCAAATAGCGCTTGCGCTCAAAATAATTCGATTCCATCTGTATTAAGAAAATTAATGTATTAATTGCTTAATTTCAGTGCGATACTTCTTTCGTTTTGTTTTATTTTCCCTTTTTAAATTGAGATAAAAAGAAATAATATGAAATCTATATGCAATATCATCTTGATTTTGAGGACTGACAGGAGTTTGTTCAATATATAACTGATTTTGTTCAATAACATGATTATAGTGGTTGTTTCTTATGTAGGTTACTTCAATTAAATCATTTAAATATTGTTTCTGTTCAACATAAGTACGCATGTTATCAATCAAGATTATTATAATCTCTTTCTGGCATAAAACATAGATTAAAAAGATATTGAAATATATTAAAATTAAAATTATGAAGGTAGCAATCATTTAGAAAGGGATAAATTTCGTGTGTAGGAAGTTGGGTAAAACTTATATGAAGAAAGAAGTTAATTAAATTAAAGTAAATTTGTTAAAAAATGCATATAGGGCAAGAAATAAATCCAATTTTAGACATACCTGGATCTTCTCTTTGTTTGCTGCCAATCGTCAGGCTGAACGCAATGAGAGAGAGAGAGAAATGACAAAAGAGAGAATTTATTTTTCAATATGAGCTGAAGAGCTCTATCTTACATTATATAGGCTAAGAAAGGAGAAAAGGCCAAAAAGTTATGGCCGACAAAATAAAAGAATATCATAAACAGTTGGAATTACAAATCATCGATATGCTTAAAGCAAAGATGCTAAAGCAAAAAGAAAAAAACTAATAATTTATATAAAAAGATGAGAAAGCTAAAATAATTTACATAGTAAAGCAGATTCCTCTGCTGATGGCCGACAAGGGGGCCTATATGATGTCTCAATCTCTTTTTTCAATCAATTATCTTCAATAATTGCTTCAAGTGATTTGTTTTCTTCTGGTTGTGGTGTAGATGGACAGTGTTTGCACTTATGCTCTGGATATATCTATAGTTGACAACAAATGGCATATTTCTATTGTGCATTATTAAACAATTGGAAAAAAACTAGAAAAACGTTTACAGATAAGAATAGCAGATGGAAGTTTTAAATATATTTGGTATATAAGACATTATAATAATATTCTGATATAAAAATATTTATATACATACATACATACATATAATAATATTTTGATGAT
>JANIHZ010115764.1:0-15123 GCA_027478365.1 Erythroxylum rufum | reverse complement strand
ACGAAGTTCTTTGAACGAACGAATTTTCTAAAAGGGGATTAACGAAAAGAATACACAATTCAACCCCCCCTTCTTGTACATTTGTATCTCATTATTAAGTATTGTATTAACGTGTGATTCACTTCAAGATGTATCTGAATTTTTTGTATTTGATTCTAGCCTTAGATTTTAGGATTAGATTATACCTCCTCATAGGATCGACAACTTAGGTACTACGCTAACGAATCGTACGCTTGCGGAATTTTGAGGTTATTTTTTAATACTTACACATAACCAACACCTGATCAAGTTTTTGGTGCCGTTGCGGTGGAGATGATTAGTTTAATTCTTTAATTTAAGGAAATTTAGTTAGTTTTTTTCTATTATTTCATTCTATTTCTATTTCTAAATCTGTGCTCTTACATGAATACAAGAGTTATAAGAAGTTCAGGCCGTGTAGCTAAAACCTTAGAGTTAGACATCACTCGATTAGAACGATCAATTAGGAAATCTCAGCATAAAGAAGAAGAGGAAAGCACAAAAGCAACAATGGCCGAGGAATTTCAATAAGATTTGGACCAAGAAGCAAACCAAGAACATCAATAAAGAACCTTTGTGGATTTCATGAGACCAGTGTTTAATGCGGCTAACCAAGGACTAGTTAGGCCGCCCATACAATCAACCTCTTTCGAAATTAAACCAACCCTCGTAAATATGCTTCAATAGATTGTGCAATTCTATGGACTAATGAATGAAGATCCTAATGCACATATAATGAACTTGAAATTTGTGATACCTTTTGGTACCATTAGATGTCGGAGGATGCAGTAAGAATTAGGCTCTTTCCTTTTACCTTAAGAGATAGAGCAAAGGCCTGGTACCATTCTCTCAACCTAGCCAATGTCACCACTTGGGATCCATTAGTTCGTGCCTTTTTAGACAAGTATTTTCCCCATACTAAGACCATGAAGATTATCAAGGAGATTACCAACTTCTAGAAAAGTGACGGGGAATCGATCTATGAAGCGTGGGAATGATATAAGGATTTACAACAGAAATGCCCACACCATAACTTACCTAAGGAATTCTTGTTGTAAACATTCTATAAGGAGTAACCCTATATACGAGAGGCACGATTGATGTAGCTTCAGGAGGATCACTGATGAGAAATACAATAGAATAAAGTAGAAGGGCTGATAGAGGAGATGGCAAGTAATAGTTGCTTATAGACGATCGAGTAGAGCCGAGAAACCACTACTTTCCAAGACCAAAAAGGAATTGTAGCTGTTGATCAAATGACAGAGATGCAGGAAAAATTGACAACTTAACTCGACAGCCCAACAATAAGAAGGCTTTGTCCTCAGCTTCAGTAAAAGTTGTGCAATTAAAGTGTGAACTCTGTAAATGGATGGACCATGATGCAGTGGACTATTTTTTGATGAAGGATAACGATCTGAAGCAAGTTAATTATATGAGAGATCAATATGGACGAGGAGGGTGAAACAATCCCTACTCCAGTACATGTAACCTTAGGTGGAAGAATCACCCTAACTTCTCATGGACGAACAATGCTGAAGGACAGTGTAGACTTCAAGAAAAACCAAGTTTCCAACCATATAAACCGAGCTTAATAGAATCCAAGTTGGATAGGATTTTAGATAAAATTGGAGGCCTAGAGGATGCGCATGGGAGGCTTTCAAGCAAGCTTGAGCAAGTCACTAAGAACCATGCCTCTTCAATACACAATCTAAAGGCCCAAATAGGTCAATTAGCAGAGGCAATTTCAACTCGAAATGCAGGAACTCTCCTAACCAATATCAAATGTAACCCAAAGGAACATATCATGACCAATACTCAGACCCAGGGAAAGAAACTCAAACATATGAAGGAAGACGAAGACAATGGAAATGAATAAGTAATTATGGAATTCATTCTAAGTGAGCTCATAATTAAGCCAATCGAGGAACCTTGACCTAAATTTTCGTACCCTATTCTTGCCCAACGAAAGTCAATTTCAAGTAAGACGACAAGGAATTCTAAGGAGGTTGAATTAAGCAAGGTTGACGATATAATAGAACAACTACAAACAAAGCTCACACTAAAGGAATCAATCAAGAAGAAGGTTAAGGAACGCATAGTGGAAGAAAACCCTAATATAGCAAAGAAAAAAGAGGACTAAGGAGATTTTTACATTTCTTGCATTATTAATGGATTTAAAATAGAAAGGGAATTAGAAAATTTGGGGGCGAGTATTAATATGATGCCCTATACCTTCAGTAAAATATTAAGGGTAGAGAGTTAGAACCCACTATGATGCTAGTGAAGACAGCGGACAAAATAGTTTATCGACCGAAGGGTATTATTAAGGACGTGCAAGTAAAGATCGATATATTTACCTTCCCAATAGACTTCTATGTATTGGATACTTGAGAAGAAATGGAAACCTTTATGGTCCTTGGACGACCATTCTTGGCTACTGCTCGCTCAATAATTGATGTTGATGGGGTGAACTAACTCTAAGGATCGGAGAGCACCAAATAACTTTCACTGTGTTGAAGAAAGATAATAGTTCTCCTTTACTTCAAATTACCACCAAAAAAACTGAACCTCGAGGACAATGGGAAGACACTGAGGATCTTGGGAATGCATTTAGGAAGAATCGATTGAGAAGGAGAAGGCATAAGAAGGTGAAGTAGAAGGAAGGAGGAACCTAGGGCATGGAAGCTCATATGTAAATTGTAAGATCGATGACTGTGCTACCATTGCACGATTCATTTGAAGCACCTTGAGCACAAAAAGAGCATTGAGCTACTGATGCTAAAAAGAAGCACTGAGTTATAAAAGAGCTATAAAAGGAGACTGAAGTGATATCGAGAATGTGGAGCAGGATAAAAGAAGAGAAAAATCAGAAATTGGTGGAAATATTGCAGGCCACAATCAAGGTAAACTTGTCCCACGTTATTTTTAGTTTAGATCTTTACTACTTTACCCTTCATTCACCTATATATTCATTTCTTACTTCACCTTTTTACTCACATTCATTTTGACTTTGTCTCTCTAAATTTAGAAACTCCAAATGCTCTCACTTCTCTCTAACCAAATTTTAAAATTTCATTTTATTCCAACCTTCACCTACTTACAATCCAGTTTGTTGCACATCAAGCAGTCAGCAAAGCTCAACCAATCATTGGGAAGAAATCAAGTCTTAGCTTGAGGGTGAAGGAATAGGGCAGTGGATTTCGGAGCACTCTTCCCAATCTACACTGAGGAGGAAGGTATTTGTTTCCAAGCCCTTAATGTTAAATAAATAGTAGTCCCAAAATATTTTGATTTTGATATGCTTGATAGGTTAGAATTATGAGATAGGGTAGAGAATCTAGTAGAAATAATTTTGTGGGTGAAGTTTATACACTTCCAATATCCTGTCTACCAGGAGCTCACACTCGAATTCTTCACCTCCCTTTATTACGAACCTAGTAACCCTAAGGAAATATGGTTTAGGTTGCAAGGACGAAATTATGAGTTAAACATTGAAATTATGTGTGATATTTTGGGGTTCCCCAAATCTTCCATTATTGATAAGCATGATGATTTTCGTGCTTCTCATTATCGGAATGAGCTCACTAGGTTGGAGCAATTCAACACTAAGAATGCCCATAACAACATCATACTAACCCATGAGCACTTGTTATTGCATAAATTCATGTGTCAATTAGTTTTTGACAAATCAGAAACCAACAAGTGCTCAACAAAGGAACTTTTCCTATTGTGGTGCATGGATCATAGCATCCTAGTGTGCACCTCCACACATGTGCTGAATGCCATTGTTGCGACACCTAAGAGGAGCAATAATTTGGGTATGGGGTACTTGGTTTCTTCCATTGCTGAGTACTATAGCGTGGATGGTAGTGGCCTAACCATCTACCTTCTTGATTTTTTAAATCACCATCATTTGTGGCGTGCTGAAATCCTTAAGTCCTATAACATGGAACTTTGGGACATCAGCCAAAAGAATCATGTGAAGATCAGGGCTAGTCAAGTGAATTCGAGCACAGTGCCACCTCAGCAGGTAGAAGAGGACTCAACTAGTGAGGAGTCCGAAGAGGAAGAAGACACAGATGAACCAGGCTAGAAGAAAGTGCTCGATACAATCTCTGCTAACACCAAGGTAATTATAGATACACTTGCAGAGAATTCTAGAAGGATGAAGAAGATGGCCCGAACAAAATGACGTTAGAACCAAGATATACGATGTATTCATCGATACTTTGAGGTTCAAGGCATCCAGTTGCCACCTCCAACACCATCCTTACCTCCATCACCATGAGGTTTTGTTTCTAACCCTTTCCTTTTGAAGTTAGTCTTTATTTTGGTTTTGGTTTTGGTTTTGGTTTTATTTTATTTTATTTTATTTTTCTTCTTTCCATGTGTGTTTGTTTGTCTCCTTCTCACATTGAGAACAATGTGTTGTTCAAGTGCGGGGAGGGTTATGTGTTTTGTTTTAAGTGTGAATTTTGCGTATTGTATGATAGTTTGTTAGTTTGTATATTGTGAATTGTGTGAATGTGTCGATGACTTAGATGGATTGAAATCGATTTAATTTTGAACATAATCTATTAGGTTATGAATAGTCATTAGCTCGTGAAATTACTAATCTAGGTTTTTTTGGCTAAATATGCAAGTTAATTTGGATTTAGTGTTAGCTTATCACCTTATAAGTTGTCACATTCATTCATAATTTTAGGTCTTTCTACTTAAGTAGCTTTGCTAGTATTTTTTGATCAGAACAAGTAGCTTAAGCAATAAGGTAGGCAAAAAAAAAGGTTTTTGTTAATTTTAAATAAATAATTATTTCACTAGCCTTCGAGTTATGAATAAAGCTAGCAGCCAGTTGAGAACGTGATGTAGCCGAGTTATCGGATTGATATGCATCATAAATGTGTGACTTTGCATCAAAAGACAATAATGACCTTCAAACCAAGCAGCTTAATAAAAACATGATTTAGTCAAGTAATCGGATCAAGATTGATCACCAATGTTTGCCTCTGTGTAAAAGACTAGGTCTATGTCCACAAAATTAAAAAAAGTGTGTGTTTTTTAATAAAAACCAATCGAACTTATAAATAGCTTGACTTTTTATTAAAATGTACTTAGGAGTAGTTACAGAGTTTGAATGACCGAATAATTATTAATGTGTGTACAATTGAAAAGAGTGAATAACTTGACATTTGGGTTTTGATTAATATGTATGTTTAGTCTAAAGCTCCTAGATGTGGATTTTGCGTGTTAATGATTTAGAATAACTTGAATGATTGTGTTTTAAGTTAAATTTATTTCATGAAGTTGAAGCCATTGTCTCATTATTGCAATGTGTGTTGAGGGATTTTTTGTGTTTGATGTTTTGTTTGTTTGAGGACAAGCAAACGTTTAAGTATGGGGATGTTGATAAGTATAAATTACATTTTATTTTAAGGCTTAGTTTGATATATATTGAACTATTAATTCAATCATTTAATATGTGTTTAGGCTAGAATTGTGTTAGTTTGTTAATTATTTATGTTTTAAGTGTTTTATTGGTTAGTACAAGTCTTTAACCTTAATTATTAAGTTTTTAGGTACTTTGATATGTTTGCTAGTGTTTTAGGGTCCACATTGAAGAACGAAGAAGTTTCAAAGACATTCAAGCCCAAAAAACGGCCCACGATCGTGGTATATCAAGCCACGATTGTAATAGAAACATTAGAGTTAGCCCACGATCATGGCCTGCATGCCACGATCATGACAGAAGTGTAAAGAACGACCCACAATCATGGCCTGCATGCCATGATCATGACAGAAGCGCAAGGAACAACCCATGATCATGGCCTGTATGTTATGATCGTGATAGAAGCTCAGATATGGCCGACGATGATGACTTGCATCGGATAGACATGTAGACACTCAAAAGTGTCAAGTTTCGAGGGACTTTTGGACGTTTCGGACCCCAAAAATTCCTAGGATTGCTCAAAATATAAAAGGATATTTGAAGACAAGAAAAAAAGGCAAGAGGAGCTTTTGCGTTAGCCACCTTGAGAAACCTTAGAGAGAAATCATCGAGAGATAGAGAAAGAGAAGAAGGAAGAGAGAAAAGGAGAAGAAGCTAACTCAACGTACTTCTCAGATCAGGAGTTTCCCGACTTCGCTGCCTCCCATCATCTGTTCAGATTGTATTTCCTATTTACTTTTAGTTTTATTATTGTATGGAATTGGAATAAATAGTTGATGATAGGATCTAGAATGTTGATGATATTCTAAACTCACCCTCTTAGTTTATTACCGAATTATGCAAGAACATAATTAAATTATGACATTCATCTAATAAACACAATCAACTAAATTATCATTAAATTAAAATAAAATCCGCGGGAGAGTTTAGAACATCATCAATATTCCAATTCCTATTATTATACTATCCATCTCAATTCCATACATAAACAAAATCAAAACGAATAGATGACAGATGGCAGTGATGTCGAGACACCTCCTGATCTAGGAAGCATGTCAAGTCAGCTTCGTCTTCTTCTTCTTCCTCTTCCTACTTTTTCTTTCTCTCTGTCATTATTCTCTCTTTAGGGTTTCAAGTATGGCTGATGCAAAAAATTTCCTTGTGCTCCTCTTAATGTTCCAAAAAGTCCCTTGAAATGTGAAGTTTGTAAGCGACTGCATGTTTGCCAAATGCAGGCCACGATCGTGGCCCACATCTGAGCCTTCTGTCACGATTGTGGCCTAATATTGTTTCAGCTCAAATGTCTTCTAAAACTCCTCCCTTCTTTGATACTGACCCTGAAATACTAGCAAACACATCAAGGTAGCTCAAAAACATAAAATTTAAGCTCAAATGCTTGTACTCCCATAAACACTTAAAATACAAATAATTAACAAGCTAACACAATTTTACCCTAAACACATACTAAATTATCTAATTAATAGCTAAACATATATCAAACTATGCCCTAAAACACGATGCAATTTATGCTTATCAGATGCAAAAGGAGCTCATCTCTCTTTGGAAAGGGAATACCTGTTACAGCCATGATATCTCTTTTTGACACTCCCTACACAATGTACCAAAATGCTCTAATTGGTACCTTGCTTACAACTCTCAACAATAGAAGTGTCATCTTTACCATAGCACCTGATTTCAACATCAGGCTAGGTGAGCTGACTCTATCTGAAAGACTCTAGGTCCAGATCTATATCACCGGAGTAGATTAAGACCTTACAGAAATAATGGCTATGCTAAATCATTAGATGATCTATTGCCTCCAAAATCACACTGTAAATTTGAACTTTCCAAACTCTACTTTGGATGCTCTTTACATGGTTGTTGATCATTCCAAAGGTAATGTCCATCTCAGGGCATAACTCGATCAACAAATGTGGAGGCTCAGGGGGAGAGAGTCTTCCCGTATATATAGGAGGATCAATTACCCACCACGAGCATGCAGAGAGACTTGTAAGTATCTAAACTTGACACGTATATTCTAACTATTTTACTTTGTTGTATTTCAATTTAAATTGATGAGTGAATGTTGAAATGAAAATATGTGTATTATGGATAATGATAATGGTATAAATGTCTGGTGCCATATATTGTTGTATTGAGTTATTTTATTTGTTCAACAAAGGGTAAATATCATAAAAATAGAGGAAACTATGCTGAAATTTTTATAAATTCCAGTTCACATATAACATTTTATTCTTATATAGGAAAAGTCTATGGGTATGAGGCCTACACCTCGTCAGCTATTTTTGCACACTCACACTTTGAAGCATGACGGTGTGACATTCATCAATAGCTGATGTTGAGAATTGAATGTACGTGAAATTAATGCTTTAATATTAATTCTTAATAATTATCACTTACTAATATAAACATTGCTTCCTAATAAGACCAAATAAAAGAAAGCATTCAGCGACAGTCTCAGCATGAACAAGATGTTGATAAGAGTCAGAAGTATCTTGATGCAGTGGGTGGTAGGGACCGTCGTGGAAGGATCTTCGGGCTAGGTTTATTTACGAAGGTGAGAGCTAATGAAGGAAGCCTTAGAGGGGCAGGAGATCACAACAACTCCCTCATCCAATCCTTCTTTGCTTATATTGTTCTTTATCTTTTGCATTGTTTCTTTTTTATTTCATTTGACTCATTATTTTGTAGTTTAATCGACCCTTTTTCTGTATCTTTTGATAGTTCATTTGATTATTTACTTGGTTTGTTGCTTTAATACTTCTCTTATTCTGATAAAGATGGGATTGAAGTATATGAAGATGATGAATCTTGTTATTTCCAAGATAGGTTGATCTCTTTTTCTTGAGGATTAATGTAGCTATTTTAGTCAAATATGCATGATTGAAGGATTGTGTTGTTATCTTATGTTTGCTATAGTTTCTGAACTAAATGGATGTAATAGTATGACCAATGTAGCGCCCCCATACCGTAGGTACGCACCGGGACGCCCAGAGGTCATTCCGATACATATCCTACGATAAAGGCGCACTACGATCAAACACTACTCTCACTCCACATGGCATCATATCAACAATTGCTTACAGCTTTTGAAACCAACTGTTTCCTCATTTCATTACTCAAAATCAACAATTTCACTTTCCAAATCAATTTTCAACATCAATAACCCCAAAATTCTCAAAACAATCACATTTATTTACAATTATACCCGGACTGTCAATGAATGCATGTACAATTATTTTCATGTGCAAAAAGTTCATTATTCACAATATATGTAGGTCGCACAATGCATGAACATGCAATTGCATTACTAAGCTCTCACTGTTCACTTATATTTCCTATTTTACCCTTCCCATAGGTAACGGGATGTTAACGGACATTCTCGGGACAACTTCAGTGTTTTGCGTTTTTTACCATTTTAGAGGCCAAATCTCGATTTTGGGTCTTCATAAAAATTGTAGATCTAGATGTCTGCTTTCCAATGGTCCATACGAGTTTTGTAGAAAGGGTTATGGCATTCGCACCAAACTAGGTACAACTGGAAATCAATCATAAACTTGGTTGCTTCTTTTGATCATAACTCCTTCTCTAGAGCTTCAAATGACTTGATTCTTGTGGCAATAGATTCCTAACACATTTGCCTATATCTCCACAAAAATTAGTGTTAATTGGTGTTGTATTGAAAGAGATTGATCAAAGGCAAGTGTGAGAGTCTGTTAGAACGGTGTCAATGGGATTTGTTTTACTGATCATACTTCAATGTTTTGATGATATTTGGACTTATAGGATTCCAATTGAGATGATTCTTCTTTTGAAGTAAACTAGAGAAATAGGGCTACAAATAATATGAATAAGTGGAATTTTGATTCAATCCCTTAGATGTTCAAATTCTTGATGGAAGTTGGTATAGTACTTAAATACAGTCCGAAAGTGTTTGAGGTATATCTCCCAATCTATTAAGCCAAATTGAGCGATTTTTGTGTCAATAGAATCGTAAGACATAGAGGAACACTTTTCTGGAAGAAAGTGTGACCAAATTGTGTCATCTTCATTTTCCAATTTCTATGGGAGTCAAAGACCAGAAATTGTGCTATGAGTGTTGTTATGAGAATGACTTTGCAATGAAATTGATGGAATGATACCCGGGATTGTCACGCATGTATTGTACATCTTTCCTTTCATTCATGTGCATTATTAAACACCTATGATTGTACAAATTGTGATGTATGTATATCTTGCATAAATGGGTTGTGCAGGCTAAATGTCCGCATTCAGGCGTTCCCAGAAATCGGAAGCAAAAGCTAATCTGGAGCGTACTGTGAGTAGACCGAGATGGTCTCCTTTTTATTGTTTATTCTATTTGGATTTTTGTACTGATTGACTATTGAATGCTTATATGAATGTGTTTGATTATGTTGGGTTCCGGACAGAAGGTCCGATGATGCGATGTTTGATTTGGGATATTGAAGTGCTACTTGAATGTGAATTGGATGAACTAAGTGTATTGAAGTGATTGCTAAGTATTTTCTGAATGTGTAATTGCATGTAAGTGAAAATGTGATTCTCAACTTAATGTTGAATGCCGGACTAAGGTCCGATGATCGATAATATGGGAATGTGATCGAATGGGATTATGCAAATGTGATTGATGCATTTCATTTCATGAATGCATGAAATATAATGGTAGTTGTGACCAGAGTGGCCAACGATCAGAGCTTAAAGCTCAACGAGGGAAAATGAGCTTCGAGCTCAAAAATGTTTCAGAGCCTCAGGCTCAACGTTTAATGAGCCCTATATGGGACAGTTATTAATGAGCCCTTCATAGGACAGTTTAGGCACTCGGTCACAACAAAATAACAAATAAAAAGTGGGTCTCATGTGCACTGCATATGCATTAAATGAGTGATTAAATGGTATTGAATGTGAAGTATAAAATGTGCAATGATATGAATTATGTGTTATGTGATTGGGTGAGCCATCGATGATGGTCACTCGCTGAGTTCGCAAAACTCACCCAAAATTTGCAATTATTTTTCAGGCTTTGAAGAGTACTCCGTTAGACAAACGAGAGTATGCCTCCTGCATGCAAGTCATAGATAGAGGTCGGGATCAGTTCACGTCTGCATTAGTGTTATCCTATTCTTGTATAAATTGTGTATTCTGCAATTTTGGTAAAATATTGTTTTGAAATTTTAGGGGGCCCCAAAGGGGCTATTGAAATTCTATTAATTGTAATGTGTTGATTGACAATGAGTATGAATGAAATTGGATCAAAAATTTATACTGAATTTGGTCTCATCGAGTGCTCTAGCATACCACCCTCGCGGGTCATAGACTCAGATATCACCCACGATGTCAGGTTCGGGTCCTGCGGGAGTGGGGTGTTACAAAGAGTGTGGAGGAGTACTACAAGTGGATGGAGATTACCATGACTAAAGATCACATGGAGAAAGATAGGGAGGCAAAAATGGCTCGATTTATTTCTTTTTTGAATTTAAAATTGCTAATGTCATATATGTATACCATTATAGAGAGTTGAAGAACGTGATGCATAGGGCTATACAGGCAAAAATGTAACTCAAAAGGACGCTTACTAATTACTTTGGCGTGTCTAATATAGGTTCCTTATCATAGACCAAACTTTGGAGTAAAAAGGAGGACAAGGATTCAAAGCCTAAGTATGAAGGAACCAAGTCGAAAGTGCAGACACCTAATTTATAAAAAGTTAAGGTTGATTCCATTACTATAATTAAGAATTGAGACATTGAGTGTTTCAAATGCTTAAAACAATGGCATATTGTGTCCCAATGTCCCAATAGGAAAATAGTGCCGATGAGGGGTATATTGAGTATAAGTTTGATAATGAAGAGGAGATAGATGGGACGAGAAGCCTAGCTTAGGAAATGATAATGAAGAGGGCTTGAGGTGATAAGAGAGCTATTCACTAGGACAACCCTAAACATATAAATAGGAGATGATACAAATAAGTAAAGAAAATTTTCTTCCATACTTGATATGCCATCAAAGATTTAGTGTGCAATATGATCATAAATAGAGGAAGTTATGCTAATAAAGCTAGCATAGAGCTAGTAAAGAAGTTGAGGTTGCTAACCATCAACCATACAACCTAAAATGTTTGAATGATAGTGGGAAGGTTAGGATAATAAAGTAGGTCATTTTTTTAATTGGGAGATACAAAGATGAAATATTGTGTGGTATAGTTCCCATGCAAGCTAGAGTTTTACTCTTTTGTAATATTGGTAACTTATCAAGTGACATGACATTAGTAGATTTAGAAGCTAAAATTAATTTGATACTGTATCATATGCTAAATAAATTAGAATTAGGTGATCCTGATCTAACTAGGATAAGCCTTCATTTTGCTAATAAATCAATTAAATCTCATAGGGGTATAATAAAGGATGTGTTTTTAGTGTTATAAATTCATATTACCTGTAGAATTTTTAAGTTTGGATATAAAAGATATTTGTATGAAATACTTAGCGCTTACCCCAACTTTAAGCCTAAAACCACTTTTATTTTGTAGTCCTCTAGCTTAATTATGTTGTTTAGGTGTAGTAATGAAGTTAAAAATACTAGGGAGGAACTTTTGGAAAATGGGTGTAAGTGCTGTGCAATTTTTGTCTTTGATATTTTAGCACCAATATAAAGTTGTAGCTTTGGAAACTATGGAAATTTGACATCATACCATTGATTTGAAGCTATAGCACAACTGAGAAAAAAATTTGACAAATCAAATTTCGATGTTATAGTGAAGAACAAATTCAACCTTGATGCTACAACATCAATATAAGGCTATAACATTAGTTAGAGAATAAGATCTAGTTCTGATATGATTCAATATCTTTAGGTGGTATGATTTAGTATCTTTAAGAATTATAAAATGTATCTTTAGGAATTATGATTTGATTTGATTATGATTATAATTGTAACCTATCAATATATAAAGGCAGTAAGAGCTGCTGATTTTTGTAAGCTCTTCCCATACCTTTTCTTAATTCATAACATGGTATCAGAGTAGTTTTTCTAAATCCTGCCTCTAATTCCTTTTCTTCTCAAAACCAAAACCTATACCTAAACCTTTCTCACAAAAATAAAACAAATCTCAACAATCTAACCCCAAAAATACCTCAAAAAGCCACTGACAACCAAGACAGAGGAAGAAGCAACATTGGTGAGTGTCCCACGTGCCTCTATATGACGCCGAAAGCATCTGTAATCGACATATGTAGCCCACGTGCCACCTTTTAGTGACAATTTGTTAACTCCGCTACCATAGATTAAGTCGCACTAACTCCAGAAACCTATTGGTGATGTGTTTTTTCTGCTGGTAATTACTAAAAATTGGGTTTATGTGTTTAACCATAGTTGGTGATGGGGTTTTTATTACCTTTTAATTGTTAAAAATTGGGTTTGCATGTTTGATCATTATTGCTGATTCCATCGTAGTCGTAGTCCCTCTTTCATTGTTACACAAGTTATTGATATTTGAAGTTTGTCATCTCATTAATGCCTTTTTGTATTAGTTACATCATGAGTGAGTTCAAAACTGATAGTATCAACTGACAACCACTCATTATGGATCAACAAATAACAAATCAAAAATTGAATGGAATGAATTATGTTGCTTAGGAGAAGGTGATCATTGTATATCTCAAGGGCCTAGGTAGATATGAGCATCTAATAGATCCAGCTTCTAATATTAAGTCACCATGGTATAAGAAGTAGGAACAACATGACAATCAAATAATGACAAGCCTTTGGAATGCTATGGAGCCAAATATTGTTAACATGTGCCAACATGTAAACTCAACAAAGGAGTTATGAGAGTATATGGGGATTTTATTTTCTAAAATATTACTCATATATATGATTTATCTGTGAAATTATTCAACTATAAGTAGGGAGAGAAGAATCACACCGATTATTTTTCAGAAATAAAGAATATATTTTTAGAACATTTAGCAACCCAACTGATAACAATAAATAAGGATCAACTTCTAAAGGAAAGAGAAGAGTTATTCGTGCTAAGATACGTAGCTAGCTTACAACCATAATATGAACCAATTCCGGCCCAAATATTAGGTGGTACTAAACTTTCATCACTTGTTGAAATATATTCAAGCGTATCTTGTTCCTTGACGGGTCCAACACAAGAAAGTGGTGGCAAGTCTACTCTCTCTATTTATAATAGAGGAAAGAGGTAATGAAGGCTAAAGTAATAGAGATGGATGTGGTGGTCATGGAGTAAGGGGCATATAAGGCCAAAAGAAATGCGACCATTGTGGTAAGGATGGTCATGTTTAGGACTATTGCTAGGACTTACACCCAAAATTGCATCCAAAGCCTTCTTAGTCTTCTATTATTATGGAGCCTTCTAGTGGTTCTGCCTTAAAAAGTGAAAACAAGTTATCTGAAGAAGAATATGTGGCTTTTCTACAATATCAAACAGCTAAACAAGCAATGAAACCAATTTCATTGTTTTCTCACCCAGGTAATCTCACATCTTGTATATCATCCTTTGTTAAACATTGGGTTATAGATTTAGAAGTCACTAACCATATTGCAAGTAACCTAAAATTTTTGATCAAATTACCCCTATACTAGACTCTCACTTACTGTTGATAATGGTTCCACTACTAGTATAAGTAAGTTTGGCACTACATTTTCCACTCCTTCAATGACGTTAACAACAACATTATATCTTCCAAAATTTTTGTACAACTTAATGTCTATTAGTAAACTAGCCAAATCATTGAATTATTATGTTTTTTTCCCTTTCTCTATTGTTATTTATGATTTGAAGATGAAGATAATTAAAGGATGGTGTGAATTTGGAGTTCTTTACTATTTTTACATTCATTTAATCTCCTGCTTAGTTGTTGCTTTACCTCTCCAAATTCGTAGTCGCCTTGGGCATCCATTGTAACATCCCATCACCGATGGGAAGGGTTGAATAGTCATTTGGAACGAGTTATGAGTATTTAAAATTGTTTTGGTATATTCATGCATACACATACACATAAATAGTGACTTTTGCACATATAAATGACTGTACATGCATTCATGACATTTCCTGGTATTTTAATGTGATTTTTGTGAAAGATATGATTTTTGTGCTTAAAAAGTTAATTGGAGTGGGTCTTTGTGAGTTTTGAATTTTTGGAAAATTTTAGAAATTTTTCTGAAATTTTTGGGGTACTTTTTTGGACTAGGAAAAATGTCAAGTGACAGACTGATTGTTTACCGGTAGTAGAAATTACTGTTCAATGGCACTGAAAATTAGATACATGATTTTAGGAATTATTGATTTGAGTCATTAAAATTTTGAGAAAAATGGGGGTAGAAATTAGAATTGAATTAGAAATAAATTAAGTGATCTTGTAAAATAGTGACATAACATGCCAACAAGTTAGTCTTCTTTTAATTTAAAACCGCCCTTTTTTGGAGACATTCACGACACTTCTCTTTTCAAAGGATTTTGGGTGATTTTTTTGGCTTTCCTCCACCAATCTTCGTAGTCTTCTTTCTACCTTGCTCCTTTTACAATTTTTGCTCATCTTTTCCACTCTTTTCCTCTTTGTTTGCTCTTCCTTGTTCATTAAAATTCAACCAAA
>JANIHZ010115755.1:0-15124 GCA_027478365.1 Erythroxylum rufum | reverse complement strand
TCTTTGTAGCGTCTGTTTTTTCGCTTTCGTCTGCTTTTTGTTACTTGGCTTCCGTCTGCTTTTCTAGCTTCCGTCTGTTTTTCATTACTTAGCTTCCGTCTGCTTTTCGCTTCCGTCTGCTTTTCATTACTTGGCTTCCGTCTGCTTTTCTAGCTTCCGTCTGTTTTTCATTACTTAGCTTCCGTCTGCTTTTCGTTTTGTCTTCTTTTTATTTATCATCAAAATTATTCAAATCTTCAAATCGTAAAGTCAATTTTGACTTAACAATTATAAATATATGTGTATCATTTGAAATCCTTAGTTCATAACATAACCATAGTATTAATTCACTCAGCGAGGTCTGACTCCCCTCAACTATTTTTCAGAATCTTCCTTTTAGATCTTTTTTAACAGGGTATTTTGTCGATTTTCGTCCTCTCCGATGATTTGATGTATGTTTGTTAGTGACCTTTGACTCTAAAGTTGCAATAGTCTTGTATATGTTAGATTTTCCCTTGTATTAACTATCTCAATGTTGTAGCAAATTGAGGATTGTATATTGTTAGAACTATTGATTATTACAATTATGAGTTTGATCATTTTGAAATTTTATCTTTATTATAGATATAGGAATTTGACGGTATTTTAGGCTTGCTAAGGTCCAGTAAACCTTGAGTTTACTACTCCTTTGGCACCAGTCACGGTCTAAGGTTGGGGTCGTGACAATGAGAGAGACTAGTTAGTGTGAGTGTAAGTGAGACGTGAGACGTGAGATGTGAGCATGGAAAAGGTAAAGTCAAATGGGGTAATTAAGGTTTTTTAAAATTAAATCATCAACTACCGTCTAATACCTGAAATCGGTACAGTACTAGCATATTTCATACTATTCTTTAGCTAGTACGATACAAAATCTCAAACATTAGTTCTCTTAATATGTTTATGCGAATATTGTTTAATGTTGGATACTTACATGACTATGGTTGTTGAGACAAACCTGTAGATTCAAAGGGAGCTATAGAAAAGGAATCAAGATTCATATTAAGTATAAATTTATATTTATTCTTTATTATGTTTATACATTAATTAAGTCACACATTTAAGTGATCTTGATGTTTAGGAAAATTATGAATATTTTTATTTTTATTTTGCTATTCACAAAATCAAATCTCACTATAATTTTCCAACAAATAAAGGGATGACATAGGTACTATGAAGCTTACAAATATATGTCAAGTTAATAGTTTATGTTTTTTATACAAAATCATTAAACTCGCCAGACTTAATTTGTGATATAGTTTTTGTATTAAAACAACAATAATAACATTAACAATACCTAGTATAAATCCCGTTAACACGTAGGGTCTGGGGAGGTCTAATAGTACGCAACTTTACCCCTAACTAGTTGAGAGATTATTTTTAGTTTCTCATATTAAAAGCATAATATAGAAAAGATGAAATTAAAGCTAAAAGATGATAAAAGTTTATATCAAATGAATTGAACAAGTATCAGATGTCTGTAAAGTAATTTCACATAAATGGATGTCCATATAATATATAAGTTAGAAAAAGTATTAAAAAAAGTAAGAGGACTATAGTTTAAATGAAATTTATAGTAGTTGGTCCAAATATGGAATTTTTGGAGCTTTTGCTCCTAATTTTCTAAAAATGCTTTAGAACACTTTTTTACCATGTTGGTCAACAATGAATTGCCCCATGTAAGTCATCGAAAACATGTTAACATACATTTTTGGGTTCCACATTGAGCAATAAGAGATAACTGGAAATCTTAATTAACATATATAGCAAATAACATAAAAGAATAAAAAATAATTGCATGCTACATGTATGTATTTACAAATATACAAAAATAATTTGAATGAATTTGAAGTAAAAGATCTAGCAACTAGTACCTTTGTTACACCCACCAATTACTTTAATTATAACAAAATCATAATTGAAGTGACAAGTCTTTGTAATATACATGAATGACAAGTCTTTATAATGTACATGAAAACCAACACATATAAGACAAAGATGATTTTTACTTTAACATTGTACATGTAGAAACTTATAGGTTAGCATATTAGTTTTGTGAATAATGCATCAGTTTTATGAAACTTTCAAGATATTATGAAGTTTTAGTTATGAGATAATAAGTCTAACATTAATAAAAATATTGAAATATGAAAATTAATAGATGACTGTTATGGAAATAGTAATCTTATAATTAACTTGAATAGTTTTTTATATGACACCATTAAGAAGAAAAAATGAAAGTAAAAGCCTATTATTTTGAATCCTTTATTTTCTATGCATTATTCTTCACTTACTTTTATTAAGAAATATTTCCTAAAAATGATACTTAACTTTTGATTTTTGAATAACGCACATGACGAAGGTCAATTATATGTTTATTTTAAAACTTTTTGCAAATTAATAAATTAATTGTTTAATGAATAAATGGATGTGATAATATCAAACAAAGAAATCATAATTCCAATACATTAATCACATAAACATAATAAGTAAGAAGAGTAAATAAAAGATATTTAAAAATTATTTATATCCACTATCTAAGATCCACATTGGAATTCCACCTTCCTTTAATTAGTGAAAAAAATTGTCATACAATATCTTTTTTGTCAAAGATAATGAGCAATGCTTACAAATCTTTTTTAATTATAAATAAGAATTATCATAACTTGAATCAAAATAAATTGTTTAAGATAATAGCCCTACAACTCAACACAACTAAATGATTATTTTTCTTGCTCAAACTAACAATCTAAAGAATCATTTCATGCCCTCATGTATAAATACACTTAAAATTATTAGAACCTTAAGTCCAAATGACAAAATTATGCAAGTGTTGGCAAGTCTTAATGGATGCTTGTCACTCGAGTTAACATGAAGATAACATATTAATTAGGGGATAAGTTAAAAGGCTATAAGTGTAACATACCACGCTCATAGAACATATGCCCAACATACTAAAAGATATTCGGGAACGTACTCTACAAAAGGGCATGTTAAGACGATCGCATTTCCAAATTTTTAAGGCATCACATATCAACTTATTACATACGTTAATCATTTCAAATCAAAAGCATTTCAAATCTTCATTTTGAATCATTTCATTCATAATCATATTCAATCACAATCATTTTGTCCCATTTCATATACAGTCTCGAATGTCATTTCATTCCTAAAATTCACATGTACATTATATAGCAGTTGAGAGATACAATTCTTGGTACAACATTACTAAGACATTTGCAGGTACAACTGATCCCGACACTAACCTATGTTCAAATGTAGAAGCTACATCAACTAGACTAGCTAAATCTCTTCTGAACCTGAAAATCAAAGTTGCAATTTTGATGAGTTTTACGAACTCAATGAGTGAACCATCATTGATGTGCTCACTCAAAATAGAACATAAACATCACAAGTATATAACACAGTTCAATTAGTATCTCACATCATTTAGAATCAAATCTCATGTATCAAAGAATTTAGTACCTGATTACAATATACATCATATTTCAACAAGTCCATTATGAATACAAACATTTCATATAATCATTTCAGAATAATCCAATCATTCATTTCAATCATTAATATCGTCAATATATACACAAACGTTGCATATCATTATATCAACTCAATTTAGTCATTCTTTACAATCATTCATATGATACATGTAATAATATAAATATACAAATACATATGAGACTTTACTTTCATTTTTATTTTGTTGTGACCGAGCGCCTATTTAATTGTCTCATATCCCTTGTAGATATTGGGCTCATTTCAGATACTGTCCTGTACCCATTGTGGATACCGAGCTCATTAATCGTTGAGCCTGTGGCTCTTTGTACAGATTTCTTGAGCTTTAAGCTCTTTTTCACGTTGGTCACTCAGGTCATAACTGCTTTATCTGATCATGCATATTCACATGATGGAATGCATCATTTCACATAATATGCTATCAATAACTTTCATTCAGTGTGCACAGTCATTTAGCATATTCATCAGATCTGAGTCTGGCATTCAACATACAGTTGAGAACACCTTTTCCATATTCACATACATTTAGAAATCACTTCTAATACAATCCAGAATATCAAACTCCTCAGACCAATAATGTCTGGAATTATCACAATCATATCAGTAACAATTCAATAATTAACATTAATCAAAACAATTCAATCATAATGAGAAAATATCTAGGTTGACTCACAGCATGCTCCAGATAAGTTATTGCCTTGGTGACCAAACAATGTCTGGATGTTGACGATCTACTTGTGCTTCTCTAATCATGAAAAACACACATATAGTTCACACATTACTAAGTTGATCAATCACATGATTATTCAATCATACACATGTTTGTATGTGCTATGTTCAATGCATGCTCAATTGACTATCCCAGGTATGTGCTTTTATTAACAAGTCTTGATCATTCATTCATCATAGCTTTATACCTTAAGTAAGTTTGGTTACCCTCAATTCATCAATCATACATTCATCAATTCTTTCCTAGCATTATATATTCACACAATTGCCCTATTCTCATTCAACCATATCTATGTCATTGCTTATATCCTTTGGATTACGTTTACATTCATAAGAACTTCTTTATACTATTAACAACTCATACTCCCCAACTTCATATACATTGATATCAAACAACTCATTCCTTAATTTATAACCTCAATTAACAACTTAAACTTATCAAACATTTAATCACTTAATGAAGCAACTTTTTATGTTCATTTCAAGCCCCAATCATGTCCTAACGCACCAAAGTAAAGCAACTTACCCTTATATGGTTTAATCATCACACAAATCACATTTTCACTTCAAAGCATTACCATGATCGTGGGAAGGAGCTTATATAGCTCACACAAATGTGGGATAGGTAAACCGAAGGCACTCCTTCATTTTCCTTCAAAAATTTTCCAATTTTTTCCATCTTTATACCAAATTTATACATCTTCATCATAGTTCATTAATTATACCTCATTTATATCTTACTTTTACTTCAATTTCCTTATCAAATTCATCTCTAATTCCAACTTAAAATCATTCAATTGATATCTTATAAACTATTGTCTTTCATACATCAAAAATCAAAACAACAACTTTCATTCACTATCATTCATGTAGTCCTAGTTCTTTCCCACTTCAGAAACACTACACTAGCAATTTTTCTTTGGCATAAATTCACCTTTATTATACTTCAAAATTCAATCTAATTCATCCATAAAGCAACCTATATAACCCACAGTTTTCATACATCAAGAACAAGATAGAAAAGTATCCAAGTTCATGTTTCAATTCCAACACACTTCATCATCAATATCATATACAATCCATCCCAATTCAATCATCATAAACTCTCTATTATAACATCCCATAAAGAACAATGTTTTACTTAATTGTCTAGCTCAAATTTAAGCTCAATTCATCTAGTTAACCTAGCTCTCCATGCATGCAAAATCATCACCAATTCAAGGTATCAATAGGTTGGTTTTCAGCAAGGAAAAATGACGATAGCTATCTTTAAGCAGATTATGGATATCTTTGAACAGATTTTTGTGTGGATATTAAGTGACTATGAATGAAATGGAAGCAAGATGCATAAGCTATGAGGGTTTCAGTGATGAGAGTAATGGAAAATAGAAAAAAGAACAAAGCTGAACTACTCCTCCAAGTGTCACCTTATTACCATGACATATGTCCCTAAGCATGTAAGCCATTTATCCACTCCCTAAGCTTCCAAATGTCACCTAGTTACTAGTCCATTTGTCACTCAATGATCAATGCCATTTGTCAATTAATCTCTATGCCAAATGTCACTCAATTATGTATTCCAAATGTCACTCATTTTATAGGCTTTGTTATATTAATTTTTCATGTATCCACTTGTTTGGCATTTTACATAGACTAAATGTACATTTTAATTAATCAATTTCTCAATTGTAGTAATAAATTCCAAGTTACCAGTTATAGTCCATCAATTCTTGTCATTGGTAATCTAAAGTACAAGACATTGGAAATACACATTCATGTTACATTCATTTTAATTTCATATCCCAGAATTTGTCAGTTGAGTGCAATTTGTCTAAATTACAATTTATGTGTGTATGCTAATATTG
Source organism: Erythroxylum rufum (assembly GCA_027478365.1). Lineage (NCBI taxonomy): Eukaryota > Viridiplantae > Streptophyta > Magnoliopsida > Malpighiales > Erythroxylaceae > Erythroxylum > Erythroxylum rufum. The sequence goes on along the minus strand of JANIHZ010115755.1, from coordinate 8,981 downwards.
TGCATATGAATACAATCATAAAATCATATAAAAAATGTACCAAATTCATTTTATATGATGTCACTCATGTGACTTAATAGTCTAACACTTTAGATCCTTCAACAATTTAAGAGACGAGATATCACAATAAGTAGGTAACAAAAAAGGGCAATATTGATGGCTGCTCAATAGTAGGCAAATGTTGACATTTATTGATGCATATCAGCAAAAATCTTTAAAGATGGGTAAGATTTAGATGTGAGATTAAAGATGATGGCCTAACTAAGTCTTGCTAAGTTTAAGGATGCATAAAGGCACTTAACTTTGACGAGGAGGTTAGAGCATATGTAAAGCTATGAGGTTTGTTTATAGTGGCTTAGATTATTGCCAACATAGGTCACTGAGCAATATGACTACACCATAGACATACTTAGACAGACCATGTACAAAGATAGCTTGAAATGCTAAACTAAAAGGCTCATCAAGTTACTTGTCTTTAAGAGGTGATGATGTGATAATAGACGATAAGAACATAAAAGTGTTGACTTAAGAAAATGGGAGCACTACTTACAAAGTGGGAGCGGAGCAGTTCTTTAAATTATGGGACAAGTGGTTTTGAATGATATAACAATGAAGTAAAAATTATTTAGGACCATATTCTCCATAATCATAAAGGAATTAATAGCTTAAAGGGATAACTCACCACTTACTTACTAAAGTTAGTGAAAGAAGTGGCGACTCCTCACTAACGTAGTGGGTTAGCACATAAAGTAGGTAGGTTAGCTTACCTAATATCTAAGTTCTTGTAAGCCTATATAAAGGGTTCCTTTGTAATCAAAATTAAATTCAGTCATTTATAAGAGATTTGAGAGAAAGTTCTTGTTAAGAGTTTTAAGTAGGAAGATCTTAATTTATTGTTTTGTAAAGTGCTTCAAGTTGGAAGTAACTTGAATGCTTGTATTGTTTCTTTATAAATAAATCAATAAAAGTTGTCTTTATCGTATCGCTCCTGTTTATTTCAATTTATTAAGTTATGTTAAACATTTGGGTGTTAATAATGTGAGTAAAATACTTAAACACAAATAACATGAGGCTATCAAAAATAAACAAACTTGTTTATCAACAATCATAAATGAGGGTTTGACATACTTAAACTTGACTGTCTCATAAGAAATTTGACAGTCTTATTCAATTTCACTATGCTAAAAAAAGTCCCTCTGACAACTAGTATCAGATCTTGGTTGATAAATAACTTTTCTTTTAGTAGTTCATTCAAGTTCTCTAGTATATAAAATAGGTTGTTCACAATATGGTCTATTTATACCCATAACCTTTATTCTTAATTGTTAGGGATGAAAAAAATCTATGAAAAATTAAAATTAGTTGTTACAAACTAGTTGTTAAAAACAAAAACTAGTTATTAGAAATAAAAATTCGTCATTACAAACAAAATCTTCAGGTTTTTAAAGTGTATACACTAACCCTTTGAATCAAACTTTACTTAAAACACTTTCAAACACATTTACTAATTCCTTTTTAAAGTAGTTTAAAAATAAAAAATGTTTTTAATTCAAAAAATATTTCCTTTTAAATGCCACAAGATTTATGCATTAAGCATTCAATATGCAATGTTAGGCCCAAAAATATTCAAATGACTAATATAAATGGTTATAAGAATTTTACATTGATTTACACATGATGGTTTTCATTGTTCCTAGTCCTTCACTTTAGTTATCTTAAAGCTATCTTAATTTATGCAACTTTGCCTTATTCTAAATGCTCTTTTCTTAATTCCATAATTGATTCAATTGGCTTTTTTTATCACTTTTCCATTCCATTAGACTTTTTTTACACATTACTTGATTTTATGATAATTGAGTTACTAATATCACAAAAATAATTTTATTAGTTGCAGTATATTTGTTATAATCAAAACCATTGGAAAAAAATCTCAATTGGTATGATAATCTTATCCTTTTTATAATAACAAAATATTTGGTAGTATTAAGAGAAAAATAGAAATATGAGTATGCTTCCCTTTTCTCCGAGCGATATGGAATCATATGCTCTCCTTTAATTCTTCTGTAATTGATTAGAATCATGTTTTAAAATCACCATTCTCTATATTTTTTGATAATACTAAAAGGGATAGATTACATAAAACTATAAGCATTAAAAGCGAAAAGTGAATAAACAATATGTATTTATCCCTTTTTGAAATCTATATCATATAGGAAAAGTTTTCGTCAAGGCATAAATAAAATCAAAAGCAATATATGTAATGCTCATATGCCAATCTCAAAATTGTCTCTCTTTCTCCTTTGGGTTTGTATTCCAAGTCAATATGCATTAAGATCAATATTGAGAATATATAGTTTCCTCTTTTATGTATATCATTAATGTTCTTCGCTTCTCTTCCACACTTAATTCAACAATTGTTTTTAGACTAATTTTCTTGTTTAAGTTATGTAAGGATTATTTATGATTTTCCTTTTTTTCATATTAGAGAAACCATTTTTTATTATCTTTGAAATGTGATAACTCTCCATTTTTATCTTTATTAAATGGATGCACCTTGGTACCATTAGTTACAATTTTTTTAAACTTATAAAATAAAGATATCGATTTGTTTTATGTACTAAAAAAGTTTTAGATCCTTAAGGGTTAATCTTTAAATCCTTTTTAATTAATACTTTTCTAATTTTGTTTTTAAACTATTCTTCATAAAGTTATTTCTAATCATATGACCATAATAACCATAAAAATAACATCTCACACATAATAATATAAACAAATAAGAAACATATGAATAAGATTGATTATTATGAAGCATAAAAGCATTCCTAGCTATCCTTTAGATGTAACGGTGACTGCAAGCTCTCTTTTATATGTGTGACTGATATGTAGATCTTTTTGGGTGATGATAAGGCCTGGCATATAAATTGGAAATAAAATATTCTTTTTCATAAAAATGTATCCTACGAGAATTGAGAACATGTGACATGCATCTTTGATAAAGTGAGGCATATGATGATATTGAGCTTGAGTCATGCCATTATGCTTAAATTTATGCATGTCCTGAATGGAATCGTATTTCATGCCTTTTGTTTACAATGAGACATATGATGATTTTGAACAGGTGTAGTGTCCCTTTTGTGGTTGAGGCATATAGTATGTATAATTGCATATATTAGTTTGTATTATTTCATAAAGATTATGCCTACTTTTGCTTTCATAATTATATATTCTATGTATAGATAGAGAACCATATATGAATTTATAAAACTTCCCTTCAGAAGATGATGAATAAATATTATACTTTTAAGGTTTATAAAAGGATGTTATATGCTAATATGATGCATTAGGCATAAGCTTCTATTTATGAAAATGTTTTTCCTTTATAAATATTGTCTTCCCATTACGTGATGAACTTTTATAAGTATACCAGATTTTGTGCTTATTATTTCAGCTCTTTTAGGCTCTAAGCATGTATTCTAGTTTTCACCCTTAAAGTGAACTTAGTCAATGTTGCCTTGATGCTATTGATATCCTGCCCTAATTCCTCTTCTTTTGAAATAAATCATGCATATTATTAGCATGTTATTGAATATGCCTAAAATAAAGCCTTACTCTTCAGAATAAATGTAACAGTGAGAGCAAGGGTTGATTTTATAGAGGACCTAGCCTAGATTTGTACTTTGTAAACAATAACAAATAAGATTTTAATTATAGGAAAATTTTATAAAAACTTAATTAAAAGTAACATTAATTAAAATATAAAAGAATCATTAGAAAACAAAACTTAGTCTACGTCCCAATCTACCTTGAGAATTGTGTACATGATCGATACTAGAATAAATCAATTTATAAATCGAATATTCACCATTACAATTAATTTTTATCTTTCCTTAATTTTAGTTAAATATAAGAAAACACAATTCAATTAACCCTAACTATTAAACAAGTTAAGTTAGTGCATGAAGATTTAATACTAGTAGCATATTTAAGAATCAAAAAGATCGATAAAACAAAACATCACAAGATGTATGGTTGTATTTAATTTAGTCAATTGTTCTTCCTAGGATCTAGGAACCATTACACAACAATTCATTAAATCTTAGTTTTTTATGTATTAGAGGGATTAAAAAATTATAAATTTAATATAAAAGTTAGCAATAGACTATTAAATCTTAGTTTCTTTATGTATTAGAGGGATTAAACAATTACAAATTTAGTACTAATTTAGCAATAGATTATAATAAATAATAAACTAGTAGGCCTTTCTAGCAATTAATCAACACAATTATAAAATATGAACATAGAAAAATAACTAATAGTTAAAATATAAATCAAACAATAAAAATAAATCAAATTTTACAATTTACTATATCTTAAGCTATCGGTTTCCTTTGACCAAATGTATAAGATTAGCTACACACGCCATAGATAATAGAAAAGAGTGTATGAAGAAAGAAAAGAAAGATGACTCACTATTCTCTAAACCTTAGAAAGAATCAATATATAAAAACTATCAAAATTAGGGTTTTTAAATCCTTAAATAGAGGGACCTACTTAACTTCAGCATTAAATATGGTCTAGGACATTGCCTATGTCCTAGGTAGTATATCTTTTTGTTTCTTTCTAGAGATGGATATGGCTTAGACACGCTAATACCATTGACAGTGGATCTTTCTATAACTTTTCTAAAGATTTACTCAAGTCTTTAATAAGACCATTTCCTAGGGATTTTATCTTTTGTAACTTTTATAAATCTTTTCTAGAGCTATATGGGATGAAAAAAAATCATATCTCATACCTTGTCATCACTTTAACATTTCAATTTGGAATATGTCCTATAATATGGGCATGTTACAGGGTGTGTAAAAGTTAAGCATACCAAAACTTGAAACATAAAGCTTATAGGGCTCTTCGCAAGCTTTCCATATAATCTTAAACCATCTCAACCAAAGATCGAAAGAGAAAGTTATACCTAATTCAAATAACATTATCAAAATATATCATAATTGCTCAAATATCTTCATTTTTCTCTTGACACCTCCATTTGCACCCTAAATCAAAATATTAAATGTATTCAGTACATTTAAGGATAACATATATGTTAAAGACAACATATTAAAGGAGGAAAACATGTCATTTTGCATTCCTATCAAATCCTTCCACACTTAATTTTTACCCTTCCTTTAGAAAACATACTCACCAAAGTAAACAACAAGCATAAAGCCCCCTCCAATTCATTCCTTATGATATCAAAAAGTATAAATACTATGATATATAAATCCAATTAAAACTCAATTAAACACAATATCCTATATTTTAGGTTCACAATAAAATCTGAATAAAAATTAACATCAGAATTTCATTTAAAAGTGAGTTCAAAAATTAAGTAAAATTTTCCCATAAACTTTGCTCTAGTCACTTAAGTGTTTCATGATTTAAGTATTTCACTCTAGTTCTTCTTATGATAATGCACTACCATAAGCTTACTATTTCACCCAATCTCCACTAATTAGATTATATGCACATATAATTAGAAAGGTCTTTATTTATAGGTTAAAATGGATTTAGGCTCAAAGGTGAGAATTCTTCTAGATAAACAGGATTAAAACTAAAGCGGTGAGAACATGTATTAGATAGATGCAGTAAATGGAAACACATAATCCATATTATACCTTCAAGTACTCCACAATCTCTTTATTCACTCTATAAACTCATCAAGAATTTGGAATATTGTTATCATGACACAATAATGTCTCTTTTTCTTCTTTTTTTGTATATATGACGTATTTATATTCAAATGTAAGTACATAAGTCCAATGTTCATACACAATCCCAATTTACATTAAAAAAGAATCTGACTTACTCAACAGGAACATTCCTACACTTAACTTTGGGTTTCTCTTTCAGAAAATGATTTTATGAATTTAACTTAATTGCCCTACTACCCCAAAGGATAGATAAAGATACTTAAATTTAGGTTTGGGCTCACATTATGGGTTTTGAATTAGAAAAAGAGAGTTATGAAGTCTCAAAGGGACTAAATAAAGATATGAAATTAGGTTGGCTATTTATCATAAAACGGTTAATTCAAAGATGGCATTTATCCATTTCATGCATGCACATATCAATTTAATCTTAAAATGATTCAAGGTAAGTTCTAGAGAAACATACAAACAAAAGAAGAACATATATCAAGAAGAACCAGTATTGATATATGCACATGTCAGTTTAATCTCAAAATGATTTAAAGTAAGTTCTAGAGAAACATGTAAACAAAAGAACAACACACTTCCAGAAGAATCAGTATTGATATAGATGTCTTAATATCATATAATTCAAAATCTTATAAGGTTAAATAATTTATAGAAAAATTTTGCACTTCCCTTTTAAGTCAACCATCGATGTTAATTAAAATTCATTCTTCAAGTTAATTCAACCATTCAATACATTTGAATTTCATACTTAAATAGTTTAACCTCCCAACATGTATAAAAACTTAATCTATTTGAAATAAATTAAAAGAAAACTTTTCAATTAAGCTTATATTAGTGCAATTTCTACTTGACATTAAACCCAACATTATCCTTAATGGTAAAATTAAAGAAAATGCAAATAATAGCAACTAACTCAAATAATAAAATGAATATAAAAGAGATAAGGAAATAGAAACATAAATCTAGTTTATTGGGTTGCTCCTTAAAGTAACTTTATTTAGACTCAATGCCTTCTTCTTCAGTTTATAAAATTCTTTCATATTATTCTTTTAAAAGCTTCATAGAAAGGTTTATATCTCATCCATGAAAACAGATCTTCTTATACATTCCCTTTTTATCCATTATAGGTTAGTTTAATCTTTTTAGGAGTTGATGGTTAATTTATCTTCTTCTCCAAGTTAGTTTTGATAACTTAAAAGAGGATTCAGTTATGGAATTGGATCCAAAAAATAAAGGGAAAATTCCTCTTATTTGGTACTAGTAATAAAATATAAGTAATGTTTCCTAATAGCTGTAATTTTAGGAAATCATTCATTTTGGTAATAGTTTCTAACAATTCAGCACTCGACGTAAATTCCTATTTTTGTTTCTTAAGAGGTCCATAATAGTGATTTTTTATCCATCTTCTTTCTTAGGGACCTTGTCATTGGTAGAAATATATCCATTAAGAATAATGACTTTTTTATCTTCTTAATTTATTGATACATAAGGCGTCTTTACTAGCATTCCATCCTCTTCTTCACTCCTCAAACTAGTTGCACTTATATTTTATCTCAAATTGAAGATCATTTAGAAGAGTAAATTTCTTCAACTTTTCACCTCAAACTGACTAATTATGGTTATTATTTGATTTATCAAGCTTTAAATATTGGTTCTTGCCTCTTGATAGAATTGTTCCATCTCCTATTAAATCTGCAAGGTATTAATAATGAGAGACTTAACTATATCTTTTAAAGACATAAAAATTTAAAGTTAGTCAATTTGTTGCACAGGGAAGTATGATTGATTATAGTATTAGAAGTTTAGGTAATCTTAAATCACAAGTTAATTCTTTTGTGGATTCCTATACTAAAAATTGGTTTAATCCCACCATCCTGACATATATATGTTTCAATAAGAATCATGATTTCCTTGTTTTTACCCCAAAAATCTACATACTACATTTAATTGTTCAATGTTCTCCTCTTAAAAAATTGAGCACATATCTTTTGAGTTCAGTACTAATGAACAATGCCTGCAAGCAATTATTTGTATATTTCTAATAGTCATTTGATGAACTATAGAGGTTAGGCCAACAATCTTTTCTTCAGTAGGGGAAATATTTTGCCTAGAGCAAAATTATTAAATTTTAGTAGCCTTGGATTTTTTCTTACAAATTAGAATTAATAACAAATAATAAATCACAAAAAACTAAAATCAAAATCAAAATTACAAAATTAGCAGGATTAACTTCCTAACAATTGTTCAAATTTTGGTGTGCTATCTTATGATCCTATAAATAAAAACCTTACTGTGGAAGGACTATCAAGCTTCCTAACCCACTCCATTGCCCAAGCTCTTCTTATTTTCTATCCATTTTCTTCCTTTTTACATGATTTCCCTTTGCCTTTAGTGTTTGCTCCTTGCACGCTTATTCTCAGCCACTCCTCTCTCTTGTTTTTTAGTGTTTTAGCCACTCCTTTCCCTGGTATTTTAGTTTTGTACTCATTCTACACTCTTCTCAATTTGTTTCTCTACTGCCTTCTCCTCCATTTCCTATACCCTAACCTTTCCCTCCTTCCCCTTTCCCCTATATTTTTTTGTTGCCTCTCATTCCCTCTCTTCCCTCTCATTGTTCCTCCTTTACTTTTTTTAAGCTATGTTAGAACATGTGCCTAACCTATCTACTATTGAATTTCCAGCTTTAAGCTTTAATTCCAACTTGTCACAACTCAAGAGGCTCTTCTAGCTTTATAGATCTCCTCTATCCTGTTTTAGGAGACTAGGAAAACCGAGAAACAAGTTTTAAGAGACGTCTCCCACATTTTTACCTTTCATCTTCAGTTGATGGCAAAACTTGTGTTGCACCAGACATTGACATCCTAAAAAAAGATATGGTGAAATGGGAATCAACCCTCGGCTGCTTTCTTCATAAAATACCTTCCTTTCCATCAATTCAACTCGGGCCAACCAAAATTGGAGAGCTTTTGGATTTGTTGAAATTTTGTTTATGATGGAGTTTTGTTCTTTTTCATACCTCCCCTTCTTAGACTATAAAAATCCCTAAATGTGGCCACTAGCACTTGACTGCGCATCGTTATGCTAATCAAAATAAAATAACTAGACTACTACTATAGTAGTGGCGAGTCTAGGTCACTTCCACAGAAAGTGTGTGTAAAGTTTATGGAATGAAATTAACCGGTGTTTAGAAAATGGGGGTTTTGGATTTTGAAAGAAGAAAATAAAATAAAACTAACTAATAAAAACAAATTAAAGAAAACATGCAAAAAA
>JANIHZ010115735.1:0-15130 GCA_027478365.1 Erythroxylum rufum | reverse complement strand
GCCGGGTCGGGTAATCGGGCCGGCCCGAATAATACTCACCCCTACGAGAGATATTTTGATACCACTTATAGTAACCGAACAAAGACAGTGTGTCTTACCCTTAGGCTCTATGTCATTTGATTGTTTGATTAGATCTTATGTTCCCATAGTGTTGTTTTGCTTTTGTCTTAAATGTTGGTGTAAAACTGTCTATTTTCTTCTTCTTATTTATATAAAATTCTTTTTATTAAAAAAAAACGTACTCATCTATGCTTGATTCATAATTGCTCTATCTAATTTCTTCTTGATAAGCATTTCACCTTGATGTTTATTTGTCCATGTGAAGTGCTTTGTCCATGTTAAGTGCCTTCCTATTGAACTCAAATCCGGAAAAATTTCCTTTCAAAATAGATGATTTAATTCTTTACTTGCACCCATTTTATATTAGGTTCCATCTTCAACTTCATAAGAACTTAATGTATAATTAAAGTCTCCAGCTGTTAAACATAAAGTCTACACTTTCAAAGTAGAGTTTCTCCCTCTAAAAGGCAAAACTAGAGGAATAGATGAGAGTTAGTTCAAAGGTAGGGATCTTACCTCTAAACTAGCAGATTAGATTTATATTGATCAATTTGTCTAGTAGCTTAAACCTTAATAAATTATGAATTTTATAGACAGATTATATGACCATTATAATGATATGAATGGTTGGAAATTTGTCTCCATTCATTATTTAAAAAATTCAGTCCTTTATAAGAAAAAGGTGCTTTTATTTTAGTTTATAGAAACCTTACCAAAACAAGTTTCTTATCATGCACTATCTATTTCACCATAGAATCTTTCCTCTTAAAGTTAGAGGAAGTTTCTTTGATGTCTTCAACTACCTCGAATAAATGTTTGCTATTTTGATTAGCCAATTGAAGTTTTTCCACCTGTTCATAAATTGGTTACTTTTCTAGCATATTATTTGTAATTTCTTGGCATTATTTTATCTGTCTTTGGGAGTTATCAGTTGATTCATTTAATTGGTTCTCCAACTTCTTTTTTTCATTCCCCTGTTCATCTACTATCAACTTAGGAAGATCTCCTTGCAATGCATTTCTAGTAGTATTTTCCATATTACTATCTAATTTTTATTATTCAAGTTTGGCACCTTCTTGACTCTCTTCATTAAATTCTACTTCCAAAATTTCCACCTACTAACTAGTTTTAAAGATTTTACCTATAAGAACCAATTTTTTGGTTGAATTGTTTGGCTTCCAGAGGTATGTTATACTAACTTTAGTTTGCACTAGCTCTCCTATTTCTCCTAATTTCATTACTAGTAAGATATCAAATAGAGTTGAGTTTCATTATATCTCTATATAAATCTTGGCATATCCAATTCTTTCCATGTTGATGGTTTAAGCATCCGTACGTAGGGGTTTTCTTAAAGAAATTGCTATGAAGCTTAAACCTTCTACAGTCCATAATTCTAAAGGCAGATTGTAAAAATTCAACCATATGGGGAAGGCATCAATGCTCCCACGATCAAACTCAACCCTAGGCTTCCATTTTAGAAGAAACAAAGGTTGACTACGTATGTGTCATGGTCCCAACTTTATAATTTCATTCAAGTTGGTATCTACTGTGAACTTGAATAAAATGGTACCATCTTCCATAAGCAAAGTTTTCTCAAGTCCCCTTTTCCCCCATCGTGCTAATGCACATGCATTTATGATTGGAAATGCATGTCTTTTACTCCCAAATATACCAATAAGTGTAGAAGACCAAGCTTTCTCACTTGCTTGAAGAAGCTCGATGGGTGGGGATATCACACCATCCTTCAACACATTCTGATAATGCTTTAGTTGAATTTTATTCTGCTGGAAGTTGATTTTGTTTCTCCAAGCTCCTATAAGTTGAATTGATTCAGTCAAGTTCCTTTTACTGTCAATTTCTACTGATTTCGCCATATTGTTAATAACGCCACTGCTGGCAACTTTTCTTGAGAGTGCGAGGAACTCTTCCATGGACATAGTTAAAGCCTCACCTTTTTCATAGGTGGGCCTCTTAGCCTCTAAAAAGCCCTCCATCGGGAAGAATATTATGCAAATATAACTATAGTTGTTTATATATAGTCTAGCCCCCTTTTTTATTCCGGTTTTATTCTGGAAAGCCCATATTGTGCACTAAAAGAGAAAGTTACTATAGGTTAATTATAATTATAATTAATCTATAGTGCAAAATTCAACATTTTGCCAACTTGCTCCTCTTCACGCTTCTGTTGTACAACTGGACCCTCTTCTTGCCTCTTTTGCTAACGTTTGTGGTAGGTGCACGGTGCTTGTAGTGGAAACACTTTCTTTCTACCGCTCGCTCCAAAGAGTTAAAGCACTCTCCTTGTTAATGTCTCTCACTCATAGTGTTTAGTGTCGTGTCGCTCACGCTCAGTCACAGTGTTGTAGCTCATGCTTGCTCACAGTGTCACATGGTAAAGAGACCTTTTACTATTAAGATTTCTAGTTATGCTTTTATACAATAGTTATTTAACTTGGATGATATTTTGAACCAAATGAAATATGACAATGCATAAGCTATATTTTAAATAATAATATTATTAGTTCCTTGAAAATAGTAAAAATATAATAAAAAATCCTTGTCCTGGATAACAAATATTCAACATAAAGAGAGTTAAGGCACATTAAAATGTTACCACAGTCTTCCTATCACTTCAATTACAACTTTTATAAGTAAAGAATAAAAATAAAATATAAAGCATTTCATAAAAGGTTTCCTATTTTTTAAGTGCTTATATATATTTTTTGAATATGACCTAAGATAATTAAAAATAGATTATAACTTCATATTTTTACGTCACAATCATGACATAATTTTAAAGTAACTGTATTATTTTATTTACTTTATATAATTATTCTCGCACTTTTAATTATAAAATTTGTTTGTAAGTGAATCTTCTTTTAAAATTTTGTAGAACTAATATTATCTAGAGTATCAAACTAATTGATTGATGCTGTTAAACGTTTAATTTTTTATGGATGAATGTTGGAGAGCTTAAAAAATAGAAATTTAATGAATATTAAACTTAACTTTGATTTTTTGACTTTTATTTCTTCCTAAAGAGTAATGTTTTGTATTTTGTATTTTGTTCTGTACCAGTCAATACTAGACAGCACGCACTGTACCAGTCAGAAAACGGTACAAGGCAAAAGGGGTCAGTATCAGGGGTAAATACCAATCAATACTGACATTTTTTGCTTGACACCGGCCGACACCTTTGTATTTTAAATATCGGTTGTATATCGGCTGGTACTGTAAGTTTTACAAAGTTGGAGGACTAAAATGCAAAAACAAAAAAAATTTTAAACACCCCCGCCTACTCCTACTCAACGATCTTCTCTTCTTTCTCTCCTATAATTTTTTCTCTCACATCTCACTTGCTCTCTCTCATTCAAGAACCACTCCAGCAACCTTCCCTCCCTTCTCTAGTGACACCATTGCCCCACCACCGATGCCCACCACCGGCAGCCCTCCCTCCCTCCTTCTGCTCTCTCCTTCTCACACTTTTTTATTTCTCTCTCACACATCTCACTCTCTCTCTTGACCACCACACCTGCGACCTGCCACCACCCCTGTTGCCATCAAACCACCACCGATGCCCCACTAGCCCACCCACCACTCTTAGAGTCTCAAGTCCTCCTCCTCCATGTCAGATCTAAAATAGATCCAGATCTATTTCCGACCTAACCAACCTATTGAAATTATTATTGAAGTTTGAAATAATTGGGCGTATGTTTATGAATTTATGTATGTTTTGTGAATTATGAATGAAATTGTTGGTTTATTTTGTGAATTGTGAATGGAATTTGTTAATTTATTGTTGCGTTGCTTGTTGTGTGGAATGGAACTAGAAAATGGAAATTGATTCATTGAAGTTTTTTTCTTTCATCCATGGAAAGAGCACCGATTATATTTAATTCAGTTAGCACTAAATTTTTTTGACAATTTTTTTTATCATAAAATATATTACTGTGGGATAGAATTAATGTTACTAATTTAGATTTGACATAAACAAATAAGTTGGCATTCTAAATAATGTGACATATTCAAATTTATATCTTACCTTATGTTTATAAGATAATTACATCTTTGTTTATACGAGATTAAAATATTTAATATAATTACTTGTACAATTAAGTTATGAAGTTTAAGTAATTTAAATAATAGACTTAATAAAAAAAGTCAGAATCTAAACAGATTTTAGTAAAACATGATTAGCACCCACTTTGTTTGTTGCCTAATAAAATTATAAGTTTACAAAAAAGTAAACGTTATATGCATTGAATAGCACATTTTAATTATGATTAAACAATTTTTTAATAAATTTTCTTATACTTTAGGGTTATTGGTATGAAGGGTGAGGATGTGTGAGTTTACCAAGATTAGATAGGTAGAATCTATGGTTTGACTTTCAATTATTAGCATGTTAAAAATTTTAAATTACATAATTAATGTATTAACTATATAATTGTTACAAGTTTATTAAAAGTATGGACCGCAAATTTCGAAATTCTTGAAAATGGAAATTGTTTATGTATGTTTTGTAATAGATGAATTGAAATTGTTGAAAATTGTTGGAAATGGAAATTGTTTATGTATGTTTTGTGATTGCTAGAAACGGAAATTGTTTTATGTATGTTTTGTGATTATTGGAAATGGAAGTTGTTGAAAATTGTTGGAAATGAAATATGTTTATGTATGTTTTGTGATTGTTAGAAATGAAAATTTTATGTATTTTTTGTGATGTTTGAATTGGAATTGTTTGAAATTGTTGGAAATAGAAATTATTTATGTATGTTTTTTGATTGTTGGAAATCGAAATTGTTTATGTGTGTTTTGTTATATTTGAAACTTTGAATTGAAATTGTTGTAAATTGTTGAAAGTGGAAATTGTTGGAAATGAAAATTGTTTATGTATGCTTTTGTAATTGTTGAATTGAAATTGTTGGAAAATGTTAGAAATGAAATTATTGGAATTTGGAAATGGAAATTATTTATGTATGTTTTGTGATGTTTGAAACTTTGAATTGAAATTGTTATAAATGAAATTGTGAAATTATTGGAAATCGAAATTGTTTATGTATATTTTGTGATGTTTGAATTGAAATTGTACGAAATTGTTGGAAATGACCCTAATCAGATTATGGAAAATTGCAATTTCTCAATTCACAATTTATTCAAACCCTAATTGGATATGAAGTTTTCCAATAGACTACTGGGAACCTATGTAAGATCTCTCGTCACACAATTATTGATTTGACTGATTTCTTATTCTTATTAAATCACCTAACTCTCACTAGCTCAATTTAAATATTTTTCATTCGATTCACCCTCTCGGTCTATCACCGAATTATGCAATTACAGAAATCAATCATAATGAATCCAAATAATATAAACAATATGTTTTTTATTAAATCAAATATAAAAACAACTCGAAGGAGAGTTTAGACATTCCTTAACATTCATAAAATCCTATCTTAATAGCTATTCCAATTCAATACATAATAAAATTGAAATACGCTAAAACCAAATTTGAACGGATGATGGAGGCAGTAACGTCGGGAAACCTCTTATTCCAGGAAGTACTTCGCATAGGCTTCTTCTCCATGTCTCTCTTCCTTTGTCTCTTTCTCAATCTCTCGATGAACTCTCTCTAGGGTTTCTTAATGGTGGCTGATGCAAGAAGCTCCTCTCTTCTTTTCTCTCATTCTTTATATACTCGATATGTTTTGGGCAGCTTTAGGGTTTTCCCGTGGTCAAAAAGTTCCCAAAAATTCCTTAAAACTTGACTTTTCTAGATGCTTGCATGTTTGCCCGACGTAGGCCACAACTGTGGCCTTACACATACAAGCCTTCTGTAATGATTGTGGCAAGCAGGCCACGATTGTAGGCTAAGTCCTATGCTTCTGTCACGATCGTGGTAGATGGGCCACGATCGTGGCTGTCTCCTTTGCTTCTTTCACGATCGTGGCCTATTATGCCACAATTGTGGGTCGTTATTTTGACCTAAGTGTCTCCAAAACTTCTCCGTTCTTGAATGTTGACCCTGACATGTCAAGGTACCTCAGACATAATAATTAAGCTCAAATGCTTGTACCATAAAAACACTTGAGCACAAATAATTAATAAACTAACATAATTTTAACCTAATCACATACTAAATGACTAAATTAACAATTAAATACCTATCGAATTAAATCCTAAAACATGATGCAATTCAGATTATCAGCATCCCCACACTTAAACATTTGCTTGTTCTTAAGCAAACACACAAACACACAAAACAAACACACAAAAGTTCACACAGCACACAATGTAGTAATGAGACAATAGATCTAACTTCATGAAATAAATTTAATTTAAAACACAATCACTCAAGTCATTTCAAATCATTAACATGTAAAGTCCGCACCTTAGGGATTTGAACTAAATATACATAATAATTCAGACTCAAGTGTTAAATTGTTTACCCTTTTCAATTAACACTCATATTAATAATTCTCTAGTTGTTCAACTCTTTAACTAATCCTAAATACGATTTCATAAAAAGTGAAACTATTGCAAGTTTGGTAGGTTTTATTTGAAAAATTATTTTTATTTACTTTTTGTGAACATAGACTTAGTCTTTTTACGCAGAGGAAAACATTGGTAATGAATGTTGATTCTGTTACTCAACTAAGTCATGTGTGTGTTTTTTTTTAATTAAACTGCTTGGTTGGAATGTCATTATAGCCTTTTTACACGAAGGCATACATTTGTGATACGTGTCAATCCAGTTACTCAGCTATATCACATTCCCAATTGGCTACTCGTTATATTCATAACCCGAAGGCTAGCAGAATAGTTTCTTATTTTAAAAAATAAATAACACTTTTTTTGTTGCCTACCTTGTTACTTTAGCTACTCGTTTCCACGAAAAATACTAGCAAAGCTACTTAAGTTAAAAGACCTCAAATTATGAATGAATGTGACAATTTAGAGAGCTACAACATAACACTAAGTCTTAATTATGTTGCATATTTAACCAAAGAACCCCAGTTCACTAATTTTGCAAGCTAATAATTCTCTACAACCTAATAAACTATGTTTAAAATTAAATCAATTTTGATTCCATATAAGCCATTGACGCATTCACACGATTCACAAAATACAATCTAACAACTATTATATAGTATGCAAAATTCACATTCAACAAAATATATAGCCCTCCCCACACTTAAACAACATATTTTCCTCAATGTGAGAAGAAGACAAACAAATACATAAACACAAAAGAACATGAATTAAAGTAAAATTAAAACAAAAACAACAACAAAAATAAAAATAAAGACTAGATTTAAAAGAAAGGGGGTTAGAACAAGATTCATGGTGATGGAAGTGGTGATGGTGTTGGAGGTGGCAGTTGAACACCCTAAGATTGTTGCATCATCCAAGAATTGCTGTTAGAGGTGGCAGTTGAACACCCTAAGATTGTTGCATCATCCAAGAATTGCTTAAAAAGAGTGAGGGAATTAATGATCCCAGATCAATTTAGTTTACTAAATTTTTATTGGAATTCAAAAACAACTCTAACTGATCTTAACGATTTCAACCAAACTATTAGACGTGTTAATTTATAGTCCTTAGCTTGACCTTGCAACCCTAAAGGCATCTTAATTGTTTGAACAGAAGAAAATCACTTCCTTAGCCTTAGGAATCGCTCCTTTGAGATATAGCTTGCAACGATACCCGTTGACCTTAAAAATTTCCTTGTTAGCATTTTCTAGTTTGAGAGCTCCATGATCGAAAACTTGAATGATCGTGAAAGGTCTACTCCATCAAGATTTTAACTTCCCTAGAAATAGCCTTAACCTTGAATTATATAGCATAATCGCATCTCCCACTTTAAATTCCTTTTGTTTAAGACGAGAGTCATGTCATTTCTTTACCTTTTCCTTGTAAAGTTTGGCATTTTCGTATGCATTGTAATGAAACTCTTCAAGTTCATCTAGTTGTAGAAGTCTTTTTTCGCCTGCTTACTTCCAATCAAAATTTAATGCTTTAATCGCCCAGTATGCTCGATGTTCTAGCTCGACCGGTAAATGACACACTTTTCCATATGCAAGACTATAAGGAGTTGTTCCGATAGGTGTTTTGAAAGCCATCCTATAAGCCCAAAGGGCATTGTCTAACTTTATTGCCCAATCCTTTCTAAAGTTGTTCATCGCCTTTTCCAAAATTTGTTTTAACTCCCGGTTGACAACTTCCACTTGGCCACTAGTTTGCAGATGGTAGGGTGTAGCAACACGGTGGTGCACTCCATATATTTTTAAGAGAGCATCAAAAGATCTGTTGCAAAAGTTTGTACCTCCATCACTTATTATCGTACGTGGCACTCCAAACCAGTTGCATAATCGTTTAATGAACATTTGCACCGCCTTTCCATCATTGGTTGGAGATGCCACTGCTTCGGCCCAATGTGAAACATAATCCACTCCTACTAGAATGTACATGTTTCCCATTGAAGATGGGAAAGGCCCCACAAAATCGATGCCCTATACATCAAACTTCCACTTCGAAAATATTGGATAAAGGCATTTCATCTCTTTTGGAGATGTTACCTATTCTCTTACATCGATCATATTGTGCTACAAAAGTCTGAGCATCCTTAAACAATTGTGGGCAATAAAATCCACTCTCGAGTATTCGAGCCACCGTTTTTTTGTGTCTATAGTGTCCAGCATATTGACCTTCATGACATTGCTTTAGGATGTCCAACATTTCTTCCTCTGGAACACATCGTCTCATTAATCCATCAGCACATGATCTATATAAAATTGGCTCATCCCATATATATCGGTTACAATCATGTAAGAATTTATTCCTTTATTGGTAAGATAGATTTGAAGGAAGTTTACCACTGGCAACATAATTTGCGATATCGGCAAACCATGGTGTAGTCAAACTTTCGAGGAGCATCAGGGCTTTGTCGAGGAAGTTTTCGTTAATATCATCGTAACCACATTTTCTGCTCCCTTTGTATCTCTTACCTCTATATCAAATTCTTATAAAAGTAGCACCCGAAAAATGAGCCTTGGTTTTGCATTTTTTTAAAAAAAAAGGTATTTTAACATTACATGATCAGTGAATGTGATTACCTTTGAACCCAAAAGATATTGTCGAAACTTATCACACGCGTACACTACTGTGAGTAGTTCCTTCTCTGTAGTGGTGTAATTCAGCTGAAGTCCTATAAGGGTCTTACTGGTATAGTAAATCGCATAAATATGCAACCTATGACTTGGTCACTTGCATCATATATAACTTCAAATGGAAGTGTCCAGTCCGGTGGTGATATAATTGGTGCTGATATTTAATGCCTCCTTTAGTTTGTTGAATGTAGACATACTCTTGTCATCAAATAAGAAAGGCACATCCTTGACTAAAAGGTTTGTCAAAGGTTTTGTGATTTGAAAAAAGTCTTTGATGAATCACCGGTAAAATTCTGCATAGCCTAAAAATCCTCATACACCTTTTACATTGCTTGGTGGTGGAAGTTTCTCTATCACTTCTATTTTTTCTTTATCGACTTTGAATTTTTGGTGTGAGGTTTTATACCCTTACACTATCCCCTCTTGCACCATCAAATGACATTTCTCCCAATTCAGCACCAAGTGTGTCTCTTCACATATTTGAAGAACTCTATCTAAATTAGTTAAACACATTTCGAAAGAATCTCCAAAAATTGAAATATCATCCACTAACAACTCCATTATATCTTCTATCATGTCGGTGAAAACAGACATCATACATCTTTGAAATGTAGCTAGAACATTGCAAAGATCGAAAGCATTTGTCTATATGCGAAGGTACCATAAAGGCAAGTGAATGTAGTATTTTCCTGATCATCAAGGTAGATGAAAAACTGATTATATCCCAAATATCCATCTAGGAAGCAATAAAATGAATGTCCAGCTACCCTTTCTATCATCTGATCTATGAACGGAAGAGGAAAGTGATCCTTCTTAGTCACTAAGTTGAGTCTGCGATAATCTATCCATACGCTCCATCTTGTGACCATTGCTATTGAAATTACTTATCCACTATCACTTTCTATTACCGTCATTCCACCCTTCTTAGTTACACATTGTACTGGGTTGACCTATTCACTATCAGAGATGGGATAAATTATTCCTGCATCTAAAAGTTTGATTATCTCCTTCTTAACCACCTCCTTCATGTTAGGATTCAACCTTTATTGACGCTCCCTCACCCCCTTACCGTTCTACATCCTTCCTCTAAGTTTATTTAGTGTATACAAACATTTGGGCTTATGCCTCGAATATCAGCAATCTGTCATCCAATGGCTTTCATTCACTTTCAAATAACTTCTACCACTTTACTTTCTTGTTTCTCATCCAATTGATTGGAGATTATTATTTGTAACATTTGGTCTTCACCTTGAAAAGTATATCTGAGATGTGCAAGTAAAGGTTTAAGCTCTAATATTGGTGGTTTTTCTGTAGATGGTGGTATGGGTGCTTTAATTTGAACCAATTTATCTTGATGCATTTGAACATCTGACTCCTCCATCTCATTGTCTCCTTTGGATTCAAGTTTCTGATATCCATTGTCTATCTCCTCTTCCACTGACTGTACCTCTGCAATGCAACTCTTGACTTGTTCTTGCACATTTTGATTTGTAATTTCAACTTTCATGCATGCACTGCTCATTATTGAATTCTTTAAGGCCTTATTCATATTGAATTCGATCTGATCCTCACTTATTCGAAGTGTCAATTTCCCTTCGTCAACGTCAATTATGGCCTTCCCTGAATGGTCGGCCTAAGATCAATGAATAGTTCTTATCTTCTTTAAAATCAAGAACCAAAAAATCCATAGGAATAATAAACTTGTCCACTTGTATCAGAATCTCTGCCACTATTCCAATAAGTCTTTTAATAGATTGATCTACCAATTGAATTAACATCGATGTTGGCTTGACCTCACCTAGTCCCAACTTCTTGAATATCGACAAAGGCATCAGATTGATGCTTGCTCCTAAATCACACAAACACTTTATGAATTCAAATTTACCAACCACGCAAGGTATTATGAAACTCCCTAGATCTTTCAATTTAAATGACACCTAGCTGGTGACTATGAAACTATGAGTGACAATTAGAGTTACTGTTTGATTATCTTCCCATGTATGCTTCTTTGATAATATGTCCTTTAAAAACTTTTCATATTTAGGCACATGTTCCAACGCCTCTACAAAGGAGAGATTTATTTGTAGCATCTTTAATTTCTCAACGAATTTTAAAAATTGTACATCTAAAGATTTATTTGTAACGTCATTAATTTCTTAACAAATTTTGCAAATTATGCATCTGACTTCTTTTGTAATCGTTAAGGAAAAGGAATTTTGGGTTAATATGGTGGAGGTGCGACATAAGGAGGGTATTCGCTCATATTCACTTCTTGTATTCACTCATATTCACTTCTTTATCCTTTTCTTGATCTTTCTCAATAGGATGGATGGGCTCCTCTATTTTCTTTGTGGGTGGTTCAAGTTCCTTCCCACTTCGAAGTGTAATAGCCTTTAGTTGCTCCCTTAGTTTTGTTCCCGAAGTGCTAGGAAAACTTCCCAAATTCTACATAGAGAAAGCGTTTGACAATTGGTGTACTTGGACCTCTAGGTTGTGGATGAAGAGGTATGGTTCTTTATTACTTGTTCAAAATTTCCTTCCAGCTTCTTGTGTGCATCATTTAAAGTTCCAAGCTTATCTAAAATCCTATCCAACTTCGATTCCATTGAGTTTGGTTTATCTTTTTGGAAGCCTGATTGCCCTTAAGGTTTGAATTGTCCTTCAACATTGTTAGTCCAAGAAAAGTTAGGGTGATTCTTCTACGCAGGGTTGTAAGTGTTGGAGTAGGATTGTTGCCCCCTCCTCGTCCATATTGGGCTTCCATGTAATTCATTTACTCTAGATTACCTTCCTTTATCAAAAAACAGTCCACCGTATCATAGTCCAATTGTCCACAGAGTTCACACTTAAGTTGTATAGCCTTCATCGGAGTTAAGGACGAAGCCTTCATGTTGTTGAGATGTCGAGTCAAGTTATCAATCTTCGCTTGCATTTCTGTCATTTAATCAACAACTATAATTCCTTTTTGTTCACGGAATGTACTAGTTTATCTAATCCCCTCATTCCTCCATAAGCAGCTGTTACTCGCCATCTCCTTTATTAATTCTTCCACTTCATCCACTGTCTTCCTCATCAATGATCCTCCTAAAGCTGCATCGATCGTGCCTCTCGTATGCAGGGTTACTCCATTATAGAATGTTTGCAATAAAAATTCCTTGGGTAAGTTATGATGTGGGCATTTCCGTTGCAAATCCTTGTATCTTTCCTATGCTTTATAGATCGATTCCTTTGTTGGAAGTTAGTAACTTTGTAATAGCCCATTCCTACACTTAGGAATTTATCTACTATATGAAGTCATATGAGTCATATCATATGAGAATGCATGAAGTGCATTTCATTTACATGCATCATATTCACATGCATACATGAATTATGATTTAGTACACATTGCAAAGATAGTTTATGCACTCAATTGATTTATTCTAGGGTATTAAAGATTTTAAATGTTTATGTTGTGATTGCATGATTACAAATTGATCATGTCTTAAATTCTAGTTTGATGGACTACAATTAGTGAATTGGAAGTTATTGTCACAATTGGGTGATTAATCATGTGATATATGCATCTAGTATAGGATAAATGTTGAATAGTAAGATAAATTGATACATGGAAATTTAGGTTGACTAGACATATGAAATAGTGACACATGGCATTAATAATAAAGTGAAAAATGGTTTGAATCCAAGAGTGACAAATGGTGGTATAGTTGAATGACAAATGGCCTAGTGATTAAATGACAAGTTGATTAGTTATGGAATGACAATTGGTACTGTAAAAGGAAGACACATAATATAACTCTCCATTTGACAAGTGGCATGACATGTGTACCCCTTCTCCTCCACACATCTACACCCACGATTTTCACACTTGAAAGACCACCCTCTTTCATGTTTTTGGTTAGATGCTCTCTTCCTCTTCTACTCACCATCGACACCCTCACGCAACCTCCATAGCCTTGAATTTTGCCAAAAATTTTATAGCCTTCATCTTCTAAATTGAAACCCTTTAATCCCATCTTGTTCCTAATGTATTTTTGATATTTGGGAGACTTGCTTAGCCTGTTGATTGAGGAAATCTTAAGACAAATAAGTAAGTATTTGATTACCTTATTAAGTCATATGTGAGCATAACATTCACAAAGATTGGTTAGGGATGAATTGAGATGAATTGCATGTAAGGTTGAAGATGAGATGTGCTGGAATTTGATGAATGAATGTATCATTTTTGTTTTGTTTTTTATACTTGAAAATAATGGATTATATGGATAGTTTAGGTTGAGATTTGAAGTGTAAATGATGATGTAACAATGAAAAAAAATGGATATATTGGGAGCATTCTAGAAATTAATAAGTTAGGGTTATATGTGTGAAGGTTAATGATAGTTCTATTTTGATTGTGATGTATGAAAGACTATGATTTATGAGTTATCAATCGAATGATTTTAAGTAGGAATTGGTGATAAAAATTGACGAGGAAATAAATTACAATTTAGGTATAACTAAGGTATGATCAATGGGTTAGTATGATGGTGTTAAAAATTTGGAAAAAAATTGAAGGAAAGGGATGATGAACCGTCTGTTCACGTATTCCATGATCGTGGAAAGGTACTTGCGATCATGGGAAATGCTTTGGATAAGATAAGTTTTTGTTTTGTCTTTCCACGATCGTGGAAAGGTAACCACGATCATAGGAAATGCTTAGGAAGTGAAAAACTCTGTTTTGTGTGACTGTTGAACCAACTAAGGATACGTTACTTTACTTTGGTGAGTTTAGATTTGATTAAGTTTTGAAATGAACTTGGAAGGTTGTTTGATTGATTGATTAAGGGTTTGATAAGTTTAAGTTGATAAATGATGTTAGAATTTAGGAATGGATTGTTGATATCAATGTATATGAATTTGGGAGGTATGAGTTGTTAAAGAAATAAAGGTGTTCTTATGATTGCAAATGTGATACAAGAGATATAAGTCATGAATTAGGTATGATTGAATGAGAATTGGGAAGTTGAGTGACTATGGAATTTTAGGAAGTGGTGGATAAATGTTTGATTGAATGAATTTAAAGTAATCGAGAAGTCTTAAGGCATTGATCTAATCACTAATAAGTTATATACAAACTATAATGAATGAATAGGCAAGATTTGTGAATAAGGATACATACCCGGGGAAAATCAATTGAGAATGCATTGAACATGATGCTTATATATATGTATGATTGAGTATTCATTTAATTAAACAAGTTAATAATGTAAACATATGTGTGTATTGCATGATATAGAAGCACAAATTGACCGATCACATCCAGACATTGCAGGATCGTCAAGGCAATGGCCATCTAGAGCTTACTATGAGTCAACCTAGATATTCTCTCACCACAATCTAGTTACTTTGTTTAAATTCAGTTATTGAATTACTATTCATATGATTATGATAATTCTGGACCATCAATTGTCTGAGGAGAATGATATTTAGGAATGTATTGGAAGTGTTTTGTAAATGTATATGAATATGGAAATATGTGTTCTAAATTAAATGTTGAATGCCGAGCTTAGATCCAAAGAATGTGATATATGACTGGAATATATCGAATATGAAATAATGAATGCATCATATATGAATTGTTACATCTCACTACATTGAAATGCATGAACAGATAAAGGAGTTGTGACCGGAGTGCCCCAAATAAAAAAGAGCTTAAAGCTCATAAATGTGCACAATGAGCCACAGGCTCAATTATCAATGGGCCCAGTGTTGGACCCTAAAAATTTTACTTTAGGTTTAGCATGATTTAAAATAATTTTGAGGTTTTGATAGATTTAATTTTTGGAGTTATAATTATGTCAAAGTTAGTAGGATTTATCGAATGGGTAAGTGGAATTAAAGTGTTAATGTAATAAGGA
>JANIHZ010115728.1:0-15130 GCA_027478365.1 Erythroxylum rufum | reverse complement strand
TTGATTCTTTAAAGAAACGGTTAGTCAGTTGAGCTCTGTAACTAACTCAAGCTGATGCTTCCGTCTGCTTTTTGCTTTCGTCTGCTTTTTGCTTCTGTCTGCTTTTTGCTTCGTCTGCTTTTTCTTTCGTCTGTATTTTTCTTTCGTCTGCTTTTTGTTTGCTTAGCTTCCGTCTGCTTTTTCAAAATAACTTCCGTCTGCTTTTCTTTCGTCTGTATTTTTGCTTCGTCTGCTTTTTGTTTGCTTAGCTTCCGTCTGCTTTTTCAAAATAACTTCCGTCTGCTTTTCTTTCGTCTGTTGTCTGCTTTTTCATCAGATAGCTTTCGTCTGCTTTTCATTCGTCTGTATTTTGTTTTAACATCAAAACTTTTGAATCTCATAAAGTCATGTGACTTAACACCCCACAGCCAGGATATACCTTTGGTGTTGTCATGGAGAGACTTTTTGGAGGCTTTCAAGAGGAAATACTTCTCGAAGGTCTATATCCACTAGAAGGCTAGGGAGTTCCTAAATCTCACACAGAGGGACATGAGTGTGAGTGAATATGAGCTGAAGTTTACCCAACTGTTACGGTATGTGGTCAGCATTGTTGCCAATGAGGAGGATAAGTGCCGCAAGTTTGAGGGAGGACTGCATTTGGGGATCAAAAAGAAAGTCTTGATCCATAATTTCTGTGATTACCAGCAATTGGTGGATGCTGCACTCCAGGCTGAAAAACTGGAGAATATAAGGAATGAAGTGAGCAGGAAGAGGAAGAACAGGGAGCAATTTACTAAGAAGGGAATGAGTGCTCCAAGGCTGAGAGGGGTACAAAGAGCTACCATACTCAGAGTGAAGTGGTAAGTAGTGGCTCTACCAAGAATAAGCAGGCAAAGGTAGTTTCAGGCAAGCCTCAAGTATGGGAGGCACAGGAAGGATAGGGAGGAGCAGATACCCAAACCCCCAATGTGAGCATTATGGGAAATTTCACCAAGGGGAGTGCTTCAAGTTACTTGGAGCATGTTTTCGATATGGGGAGAAGAGACATATGATTAGACACTGTCCCCAGGTACCAAGGCAAGAGGGATCACAGTTTCAAGCCTCGAGGAGAGCAAAAATAGTGAGAACCAGGCTAATCACAGAGGTGGGAAGTTCTAGAGCTGCAAAGAAGGCTATTCTTTTAGGAAGGCCAAGGGGTCAGGCGTAGGCAAAGGTGTTTGCCATGACTAGAGAGGAAGCTGTAGCCACACCTGAAGTTGTTACAGGTATGGCTCAGCTATTTAATTCTGCATTATATTTGTTGATTGATTCTAGCTCTACGCATTGATTTGTTTCTGCAAGGATGGCATTACATGATGTTGATTTGATTCCATTGGGTAGTCCTTTAATTGTTAGTACTCCTCTAGGGAGGAATGTGATTATAAGTCAAGTATATAGGGATTGTAAGCTCTTCTTCGAGGGTGCTCAACTGGTAGTGGACTTACTACCCCTAGATCTAAAGGGGCTAGATGTCATATTAGGAATGGATGTTATGGAGAAGCATCATGCAAAGTTGGATTGTGGCCTTAAGGAGGTTGAGTTTGATCTAGGTAACGGTGAGAAGGTGATTTTCAGGGGAGACAAGAAAACACCATCACTAAGAATTATTTCGACTTTGCTAGTTCACAGAATGATGGGAAAGGAGTGTGAAGCCTTCTTAATGCATGTTGTGGATACTGATGTGAATGAAGGGAAGTTACGGGATTTTTCGATTATGAGGGAGTTTTCAAATGTGTTTCTAGAAGAATTACCTGGTTTGCCACCGGTGAGGGAAATTGAGTTTGCTATTGACTTGATTCCTAGAACTGTACCCATTTCTATACCACCGTATAGAATGGTCCCAGTTGAACTAAAGGAGCTTAAGGAACAGTTGGAGGAACTGTTAGAGAAGGGGTATATACGGCTGAGTTCATCACCTTAAGGCGCCTGTTTTATTTTTTAAGAAGAAGGATGGAACGTGGCTGATGTGTATTGATTATCAGAGACTCAACAAGGTGACTATTATGAACAAGTATCTCCTACCACGAATAGATGATCTATTTGACCAGTTGTAGGGAGCAACAGTCTTTTCAGATATTGATCTCAGGTTAGGCTATTATCAGCTCAGAATCAGGGAGTCTGATGTAAACACGACAGCCTTTAGGACTCGTTATGGGCATTACGAGTTCCTAGTCATGCCATTTGGTTTGACCAATGCTCCAGTTGCTTTCATGGATCTTATGAATAGGGTTTTCAGGGAATATCTAGATCAGTTTGTCATAGTGTTTATCCATGACATTCTGGTGTATTCCAAGACTAAAGGGGAACATGAGGAGTATCTCAGGATTGTGTTGCAGATATTGAGGAAGAGGGAACTTTATGTTAAGTTCAGCAAGTGTGAGTTTTGGCTTCACGAGGTGATATTCCTTAGACATGTGATTACAAAAGATGGGATACATGTTGATTCAAGGAACGTTGAAGCAGTGGTGAATTGGCATGCACCCAAGACAGTGATAGAGGTGAGGAATTTTCTGGGTCTGGCGGGTTATTATAGGAGGTTTGTCGAAGGATTCTCTATGATAGCTTCTCCAATGACCAAGTTATTGAGAAAGAATCAGAAGTTTATATGGAGTAATGAATGTTAGAAAAGCTTTAAGGAGCTTAAGCATAGATTGACAAGTGCTCCAATTCTGATTTTGCCCATAGGAGATGAGGGTTATACAGTCTACATTGATGCTTTCAGAAAGGGTTTAGGTTGCGTGTTGATGCAGGGAGACAAGGTGATAGCTTATGCTTCACAACAACATGAAGCCTTATGAGTTGAATTACCCAACACATGATTTGGAATTGGCAGCAGTGATTTTTGCCTTAAAGATTTGGAGACATTATTTGTACGGGTTACATACGAGGATTTTCACAGATCACAAAAGTCTCAAGTATCTGTTGAGTCAGAAATAACTGAATTTGAGACAGAGAATATGGTTAGAGCTAATTAAGGATTATGATTTGTTGATTGAGTACCATCCAGGAAAGGAAAATATATTGGCGGATGCCTTAAGTAGAAAATCATCAACAGCCCATGTTCTGACAGTTTATTTATCTTTATTGGAAGAGATGGCTAAGCTTAGGATAAGTTTGAAACAGAAGGAATCGGATTGTATCATTTCTAATTTCAGAGTGAGACCGATACTTAGGGAGAAGGTTAAGTAGTTACAAGCACAAGATACATAATTGAGCAAGCTCTAAGAAGAAATTCAGAACGACAAGAAGTCTAAAGTGGTAGTGAGGGATGATGGACTCATGACTGTAGGAAATAGACTTTGTATTTCAAATGTCAAGGAAGTGAAGGATGAGATACTAGATGAGGCACACAATGCACCTTATGCTATGCGCCCAGGTAGCACCAGGATGTACAAAGATTTAACAGAGCATTTCTGGTGGAAAGGCATGAAGAGGGATGTAGCCGAATATGCAAGCAAGTGTCTCGTGTGTCAGCAAGTCAAAGCTGAACACCAGGCACCTTCAGGCAAGTTAAGACCATTGTCCATTCCTCAATGGAAGTGGCAAAGGGTAACCATGGATTTTATGATGGGTTTTCCCAGGACCAGTAGGAAGCATGATGCCATATGGGTTATTGTGGATCGTTTGACGAAGTCACCCTATTTTCTAGCAATTAAACAAACTGATTCTCTGCATGTGCTAGCAAAGAAGTACCTTGATAAGATAGTGAGATTAGATGGGATTCCAGATTCCATAGTTTCCGATAGAGATCCTCGATTCACTTCAAGATTCTGGGGAAGCTTACAAGAGGCTATGGGAACCAAGTTAAATTTTAGCACGGCTTTTCATCCCCAGACAGATGGTCAATCTGAAAGGACCATTCGGACACTTGAGGGAATGCTTAGGGCATGTGTGATGAATTTCAAGGGAGCTTGGGATGAGCATTTGCCATTGGTCGAATTTGCTTATAATAATTCGTACCGCTCAAGCATTCAGATGGCTCCTTATGAAGCATTGTATGGGAGGACATGTAAAACTCCGATATGTTGGGATGAGGAAGGAGAAAGGAAACTGATAGGGTCAGAGTTGATTCAGATGATAGTTGACAAGGTCAAGTTAGTTAAGCAAAGGCTTAAGGCATCTCAAGATAGAGTGAAGACCTACACTGATGCACATTGCAAGGAGATTGAGTACGAAGTGGGTGAGAAAGCCTTTCTTAAGATATCTCCTTAGAAAGGAGTTATGAGATTTGGCAAGAAGGGCAAGTTGAGTTCGAGATATGTAGGCCCCTATGAAATTTTTTAGAGGATTGGACCGCTAGCCTATAGGTTGGCGCTGCCACCAAAATTATCACAAATTCATGATGTCTTTCATGTTTCCATATTAAGGAGGTATAGATCGGATCCCTCTCACATCATTCAGAACATTGAAGTTCAATTGAGGGATGATTTAAGTTAGGAGGAGATTCTAGTGGAAATCTTGGACACCAAGGAAAAGGTCCTCAGGAACAAGACAGTTAAACTGGTCAAAGTCCTGTGAAGAAACCATTTTATGGAAGAGGCCACATGGGAGCCTTTAGAGGCCATGAGGGAAAAGTACCTACAACTCTTCAATGACTCAAATAAGAATTTTGAGGACGAAATTCTTTTAAAAGGGGGAGAAATGTTGGGCCCCGAATTTTTTTCTTGATGAATAAGCATGATTAGACTAATTTTGGGGTCTTGCTAAATTAATGCATGTTGGAATTAATTAGCATGTTAATGTGGGTAAGATAATATGATAAAAGTTAACATAATTGAAGTATTAAAGTAGCAAGAGTGCGGAAGCGCAAATTTGGCAAGTCACATAAGTTTAGAAACCTTAAGGCTTTGAAGGAGGGGTAAAATGGGAGAGAAGAGAGAAGCACGAGAAAAGAGAGAAAAAAAGAGAGGTTTATGTGGTTGAGAGGAAAAAAGAGAGTTGAGCTAGGGTTTCATCTTTTCTAAACCTTCTAGAGAGATTTTGAGGTTGTGCAAGAGGGGAATAAGGTAGAGGAAAACAAGAGCTTTATTTTGAACCAAACATTTCATCATTTGGTGAAGATTTAAGGTAAGAGCATTTTTAATGCTTTGAATTTTGGAAGGGTTTTGGTTTAAAGAGCTTAGAAAATGCAAGGGTATAGGTACTCTAGGAGCAATTTTAGCAAATGTACTTTGTGGATCTTCAATTTTGCAACCCATTTGAACTTGGTATTTTTTTCTATAAAAAAGGGAATCAAAAAAGACAAGAGGAGCAAGAGGAGAGGCACATATGAGCAAGTTATAAGCAAGAAAATTTAAGATGTGTTTCACTTTTATAATTAACTAATGAGCCATTAAAATTTCTTTCAAGAAATGACAAGAAATGATTTTTCAACTACCTTGTTCATGTGCATTTATTGTTTTTTTTGTAAGATTGTGCTACATGTTTGATATATGAATTGTGTGATGATTTATGAAAATGATTTTCTTTTGAAAAGATCACGTGCTTATGAAATCATGTTTTCGGAAATGGTTTTTGAAATATATCAAGTTCAAGAAATCAAGTTTTGGAAATGTATATGAAATATTTTATGCTCATGAAACACAAATTGTGCAAAAATGTGCCATTTGGGCCAAACTATTTTTAGTTCAGGAAATATGTGTTATGTGGGTTTGTGGTAGTCCCTCAAGAATGTCACGTGCACGTTGACCAAGTTATAGGCCTCTCCGCCTGCCCGTTAGTGGCACGGAGCTCCTTGATGGACTCCCTCAAGTTTACGGTTACACAGGACCACTATATGGAAATGTGTAATGGAAATGTGTAATGTGTCATATTTACGGATCTACCCAAACCGCTTTGCTATGCTACATTTTCATGATAAGTTGATAAGAATGATGCATACTCATTTTGCAAAAATGTGAATATTCTGCATTGAAAATGAATTTATAAATGGTTTTTCTTACTACCAATTATAAACTTATTACCCACGGGCTTTAAGCTCACCCCCATTTTTCTCCCCATAAGCAGGTGATGAGCAAGAGATCGAGTAGGCAATAGCCAAGGCATCACTCCACTTTTGAAATATTTTTGTATTTGAAGCAAATCTTGTAAAGCAAGGCTTTAGTTGCATTTTGAGCAACTCATGATTCATGTATCTTATGTATTTTGGGATTTTCAGATGTTAATATATTTGTGGCTAGAAATGCCCACTAAAGCTTTGTAAAACTCTTATCTTTTGATGCAAATGGAATAAGATTTCATTTTTCTGATGACTTCCTCTCATGTTCATGCATTGCATTTCTAAGTTTGCATAAGGAAAAAGTTCATGTTCAAACACCAGGGGAAGATTTGGATTAACTTAGGCTAAATTAGGCAAATATGCCTTCTAGGAGGTTGTAGGCCTTGCTTCTAGCTTTCCAACGGCTTATAGTAGGTAATCTTTGGACATTGGAGTCCAAAGTTATGGTCTTTAGAAGGGGAGATGTTTAGAAGTATCAAGTGGTATTGTCTGTAAGGACGTATCATCTGTGATGACGTTATATCGTCTGTAGGAATGTATCGTCTGCGATGATGTCATATCATCTTAAGCGTGGCATCGTCTTAAGTTGACTTTGCTTTGCTTCATCTTAAGTTGACTCCGCTTCGTCTTAAGCGTTGCATCATCTTAAGTTGACTTTGCTTTGTCTTAAGTTGACTCGATTCGTCTGCTTCTCGATTCATCTTCTTCTTACATTCGTCTGCTTCTCGATTCATCTACTTCCTGCATTCATTTGCTTTTCCGCATTCGTCTGCTTTCCCACATTTGTCTGCTTTCTACATTCGTCTGCTTTCTACATTCGTCTCCTTCGCATTTGTCTGCTCCACATTTTTCTGTTTTCCTGCATTCGTCTGCTCCGCATTCATATGTTTTTCTGCATTTGTCTACTTCTTACTATCATCTGCTCCATTTTTGACCCTTTAGACGATAAAATCTGTCTTCAAGGTCTTTATGAAAGCTCTAGATCATTAAGTCATCTATCAAACCATCCCAAGATTATCTTAATTTGATACCCCTAATGAAGGTTATGCTAATTACCCCACGACAGGTGTGATATGATTGAGGTCAAAACCCTGTTCGAGTCTTTCAGCCATAACTATGTTATGGGATCTCCTAATATGATGATTCTTGTCTCTAAATAAACTAGAACATAGAGCCAAAAATGTTCAGAACATGTCTCGATCAAAATCCAGTTTGGGGTTTCCCAAAAATCTATTCGAAAATAAGAGAAGTAAGTTTTTTTGGTGTTTGTCCTAGTGGGGGCCCGCCACCCTTGTGGGGTACGTGTTCAGATGTCACTTAGGACGTCAGGCTCGTTACTCACAAGGGTGGGGTGTCCAACAAGTCTATATGAGATAATTGAAAGAATTGGACCATTAGCTTATAAGTTAGCTTTACCTTTGGAAATGGCTCAGATATATAATGTGTTTCATGTAAGCATGCTTAAGCGATATCTGTCGGATCCAACTCATGTGATGCCAACTCAGGAGATTGAAGTCTCTAGTAATCTGAGCTATGTTGAGGAACCTGTAAGGATAATTGATTATCAAAATAAGCAACTGAGGCAACGAGTGATCCCGATGGTGAAAGTCGTTTGGAAGAAACATTTGAGTGAAGAAGCCACATGAGAAATGGAGGAGCATATGAGGAATCAGTACCCCTACCTATTTGATCATTCAAGTAAGAATTTCGACGACAAAATTTTTGTTAGGAGGGGAGAGTTGTAACATCCCATTACCCATGTCAAGGCTAGAATAGTAATTTGTTAGATAGTATTGTGAAATTAGGAAAATGCATGTCATGCATAAGTTAATTATGACATACACATTTATTTTTGCACATTCATAAGATTGTACATGCATTCATTGGCATTTTCGGGTAAATTTGATTTATAAATGAAAATTGTGGATTAAATTGGAGTGTATTAATTGTGATTTGGCAATTTTGGGATATTTCGGATATTTTAGAATTTTTGGTGAAATTTAGAAAAATATTGATTTTTGGGCCAATTATAGTGTGACACGTGGCAATGATATATGTATGACATATGGCTTACTTATATGATGACAAGTAGCTGATTGTTAGGTGACACGTGTGAGACATGCAAGGATACACATATTATGATATTTTGAGTTAGGAACATTCGCTGTAAGTGTTCTTCACTGTGAAGAGACACTTAACACCAAATAATCACTTGTGGTGCTTTCGGTGCATGTGATTCTTTTTCATTGCTGGAATTTAGAGCTAAATCAAGTAAGTAGTTCTGATGATGTTTGTTTAACTGTGTAGAATAAACATGCATGCATGGATTTGTGATTTATGATTTAGGTGATGAATGAATTGAATGATGGATTGGTCAAATAGAAATTGTTCAGAAAAAGTATGAAATAGGTTCTGTTGTTATATTGAAATGGATATGCAAAAGTGCTGGAAAAATTGTGTAAATGTACATACTCAGTTTTGGTTTAGGGAAATCCGAATATGGTGATTTGTACTGTTCATGCATGAAATTGTGGAATGCTTCTGGAGATGGTTTTAAATGAGGTTAATGAATTTAAATGAAGATGTGGTGAATTCATGATATGGAGTTAATGAATTGATAAGTTGTTTTGATGAAATGAAAGAGTAACAATGAAACAATACATCAGATGAAAGTAGAAAGAGAAACAAAATGCAGAAATTTAAAGTTGCATGTGTAATAATCGGATTTTGATGTTAAGTGTGGAGTTTGGATTTTTGCGCTGTGTATGTGTACTGATGAGTTAAAAATGAGCTAGGGAAATTGTTTGCTAGTTATTGGAGTTAATTTATGAAAGATTGAATTTCTGGAAAAAAAAAAGTTACAGTAGAGAGAGAGGGAGAGGAAGAACAGTGGAGAGTTGGATTTTTGATCTGAAATTTCTGTGATTTTTCTGTATTGATCTAGAGAGATTTTGATAAAATGGTCTTTAGGGAATTGTATATCTTTATTTTGGCTTTCCATTGATATAAAGTTTGTAAATTTTGAAGTTATGGATCAAAAGTTATGGAGTTTGGAAGTTGAGTTTGTGGATTCTATCATTGATTGGAACAATATGTCGTGTTTTTAGCATAACTTCCAGAATATCCAACAAAATTGCATGAAACTAATTTTATTTGAAATTTAAGTCATAAAGGAATAATTTTTTATAAGAAAGTTTGGCCTAAATCCTTCAGTTTCGTTGTCAAAATGATCAGGTAAGAGTAATCCGGAATTTTGTTTTGGAAAGAGCTGGGGAAAATGGAAGAGAGGAAGAAGATGCAATTTGTAGTTGAGTAGAAGTCGCCGTCGTGCTTAAGCACGATGGTGACATTGCTTGGTGGGCTGGGAAGTCACAATCATGCTTGACATTGCTGAAATTGGTTGGAAAGCACCATCATGCTTGAGCACGACGATGACTTTGCTGGTTTGACCAAAGAGTTGACTCACCGAATAGCCTTCCTTCTTTTGATCATAACTTCTTCTCCCAACCTCCAAATGACATAGGACTTAAACCAATGGATTCCTAACACATTTTTCTATCCCTCCATAAACTTTTGTAGCATTATGAATTTAATTGAGAAAAATTGATCAAGTCAAAGTGTGGAATCTGTTGGAACAGTGAAATAGGATTATTTTTTTCTGAACACACTTCAGTCTTTTCATTATATCTGGATATATAGGATTTCAAATGAGATGATTTTTGATTTGGAATAAACTAGACATATAGGCCTACAAATTGTCTCAAAAATTCTAATTTTGATTCATTCTTTAAGATATTGAATTTCTGGATGGAAGTTGTACATAGTACACTGTTTTTGGACATGGACAACCCGATAATGTTTGAGGCATATCTTCCAAATTACTAAACCAAATTGATTGATTTTTATTTCAATAGAAACTTAAAACATTTGAGAATAACTTTCTAAAAGGAACTGTTGCCTAAATTTGCCATTTAATTTATCATATTTAGTATGCAAAGCTGCCCGTATGTATATGAGAAGAAAAATATGAAGTGGTCAATGAAGTTATGAAATTGTTTTGACATTGCTTTATTAAGGTTCAAATAATAAGTACCTATGGTATTAATGAGGGCTTTGATATCTGAATAATTTGATCATAAGGATCTCAATAATGTACCCCGTAATTGTCATTGAACATGCATTGTGCATATTTCATATAAGTAGATGAGCATTAAGAAATATTTATACAATTGTGCAAAAGTGTGGTATTATACAATAGACAGACATTGCCGGACCATCTAGGCAATAGCATATTAGAGCATTTTGTGAGTCAACCTAGATGATTTCCTAGGATTGAATTGAATTGATTTGTTAAACTTCCAATATTACTTAAATGTTTGTGGATTGTTTATGAATTCTGGACTTGAAGCTCGAGGAGTTTGTTAGTTGTATTGGAAGTGTTTTAATTTGATATCAATTTCTGAGTGACATTTGATTCTCAACGAAAGTTGAATGCCGGACTTAGGTCTGATGACTATGAAAATTATGTCTGAGCATTCGCATAAGATTGTGATATATGAAACATTCCGTAATTGATGCATTTTATAAAATGAATGCTCAGATAAAGGCATTGTGACTCGAGTAGCCAGTTTGAAGCACTTCCACGTAGAGCTATGCTCCGTGATATATGTGTGTGCACGTAGAGCTACGCTATGTGATTTTGTTCTGACTAAGCCCTATAGGTCAGTATCTGTATAAGTTGTGATAGGCACTCAGTCACAACAATAGGAACGAATGTGAGTCTCATGCATATAACATTCATATAAGATTGAAATTCATGAATGATTTGCAAAGCTGTAATGAGTGCGAATTTATCTTTGGATCTCTTAACATACACACAATGGTGTTCTTCGATCATTTGAAAATCATACGAAATGATAATGTTATGAAAATGAATATACCATTGTCTTGAAGACTGCTTTAGGCCATAAATTGATTTTAATAACCGACATTTCTTTATTTTCTTGACCTACCTTGATGAAACCTTTAGGTTGTTCTATATAGATTTTTTCATCTAATTCTCCATTGAGAAAAGCAATTTTTACATCCATTTGATGTAATTCAAGATCCATACTGGCTATTATAGCCAGAATAAGACGGACTGAAGCAAATTTTACAATAGGTGAGAAAGTTTCTTCGTAATTAATTCCCTCCTGTTGTGTATATCCTTTTGCTACAAGGTGTGCCTTATATCTTTCGATACTACCATCAGCTTTTTGCTTTATTTTGAGAACCCACTTGGTCTCAATTACTTTACATCCTTCAGGGAGGTCAACCAAGTCCTATACTTGATTGGAGCTTAAAGAAGTCATTTCTTCTTTCATTGCTTTCATCGATTCTTCTTTAGTAAGGCCAGTAAGAGCCTCATTTATATTCCTTGGCTCTTCTTCCTCTTACGGAACAATCATATTAATTTCTCCTTCAATCTCAAAATGATGTCGGGCAATTATTCCTCAATTACTTCGTCTTAATCGAGGTTCATCGTAAACAAATTTATGATTGATCTGATTTCTCCCACTCGGATCAACCATCATAAAGAACCTTTCTATGGAATTGCTCCCACTTGGTTGAAGTTCCTCATCTTGATTCTTCATAACAGAATTATTCTGATCAAGCGACTCATATAACAATAGGTCTTTACCTATTTCGCCTTGCTTGGGAAAATCATTCTCTAAGAATGTTACATCTCGTGATTCAAATTCAGTTTCACCTCTATTACCTTGTTCACTAATGAACACGTATCCTCTGGTTGTTTTGAGTATCTAATAAAAATACTTTTTCTTCCTCTTGGGCCTAATTTCCCATGTTTGTGAGAGAAATCATGAACATAGGCTGCACACCCACTGTTGGACCTCGAATTTTTTATTACTATTGATTTATTTGTTTCATTATTTTTAGAATTTAGCCCATTATTTTAGGGAGCCTAAGTAGAAATTAGAACTTAGAATGGAGTGTTAAAATGAAATTAGTGTATGGTTAAGGTATTAGATTTAAATAGACTTAAGGAGTTAAAGGACATAAGGGCGAAATTGAGAGAACTAAACAAGTGAGGGGTACTTTTGGAATATTAGAATAGAATGTAGTCTTGAATTTAGAAGAAGAAGAGAGAAGTGTCGTGAGAAGCAAAGCAGAGAAGAGAAAAAAGTAAACAAGAGAAGAAAAGAAGGAAAATCGTGAGAAATATGGAAGGAAGAAGAAAGAAGAAAAAGAAGAGGAAATCAACTTGTTAGAGGAAAGTCTTTGTAGCACCCCACCTTCGCAAGACACGTTCCCGATATCTTGAGTGATGTCCAAGTACGAATCCCGCAAGGGCGACATGCTAGAACAGTGAACTCATTACAAATATATATATTTTAAAACAATATATGCATATGCAAAAATCATTAATCAAATTCGGGCCCATTCTTTTCTTTCATAACATCAAAAACACATTTATTATTATTACACTCAAGATCATTCTCATTTACAAACCTTTCCACTTTGGAAGGTTATTACAAAACATAATATTCAAATATACATGTTACAATAATTCCAAAAGACTCAATTTGATACAAAAATAAGAAAATACTAATGCAAACACAAATTGATCCTGACCTCTATCTCTTACTTGAACATAGTAGGTATACTCCCGTTTGTTTAACGGAGTACTCTTCAGAGCTTGAAAAATATTGCAATTTTTGGGTGAGTTTTGCAAACTCAATGAGGTAACCATCATCGATGGTTCACCCAATTCATGCAACACATCATTGCACATAACATATATTCACATTTTTGCATAATTGATCACATATCACATTCTCACTTAAGCATAGGCAATTTTGCATTTCAATCAATCAAACATACTTAACAAAATGGATATGAAATGCTCATGTGACTCTTTTTCAATCATTACGTTGTTGTGATCGAGTTCCTAAACTATCCTTTATCTATTGTTGATACCGTGCTCATTGAAAACTGTCCCTTATCCGTTGGGGATATAGGGCTAATTTTACATAGTGAGCCTTTATCTATTGTTGATACCGTGGTCATTGAAAACTGTCCCTTATCCGTTGGGGATATAGGGCTAATTTTACATAGTGAACCTTTGGCTCTTAATCACTTTCTGAGCTCGAGACTCTTTTTTACATTCTGAACTTTAAGCTCTTTTTCAGTGGCTACTCTGGTCACAACTCTCATTATCTAATTATGCATTCATGTATGGAATGCATATGTCATAATCAATCATGTCATGAAACATATAGTTCGTCACATCCACATACAAGTAATACTTTAATAACTCATTCACATATCGTAGTCATCAGACCTTCATTGTCCGGAATCAACACAATCAAATCACATTTCAAAAATAATAAAATCAAACAATTAATTGAGTGAGACCGTTTAGGTTACTCACTAATCGCTCCCGAAGCTAATGCCTGGAAGATCCGGCAACGTTTAGAGGTTAACATTCTTGTTGCTCCTCTATATTACAAAATATATGCATATCACAATTTGGCACAATTGTAAGTGTTTGAAAATGCATATGTATAGATATGAAATATGCATAATCCATGTTCATGACAATCCCAGGTATTTATTCATTGGCTCACTTTTAGATTTTACCAAGACACACTTTCGGGTCTACTGTTCACGTTCAATAAGAAAATGAAAATGAAGTCATTTGGCAATACTTTCTTCTAGAAAATTGTTCTCCTATCTCTTAAGTTTTTAATTACACCAAAATCGTTCAATTTGATTCAGTAATCCAAAAGTTATACCCCAAACATTTTTGGATTGTTCTCATACTAAAACAGTACATCATATTCAACTTTCATCCAGAAATTGAAAGTCTTAAAGATTGTATAAAAAATTCAAATTCTTCATGTAGTTTGTAGCTGACCGCGCGTCGTAACGCTAATCAAAATTAAAATAATTAGACTACTACTGTAGAGTGGTGACTGGTGAGTCTAGGTCGATTCCACAGAAAATGTGTGTAAAGTTTATGAAATGAAATTAACCGGTGTTTACATTTAATGGGGGGTTTTGTTTTTTTTAAAGAAAATTTAAATAAAACTAACTAATCAAAACAAAGTAAAGAAAACATGTAATAAAATGACAAATGTGGGGAATTCGGTAGAGACTTGGTTCTTTGGTTCAATCTCGGCTTAAACCTTAATTAAGCATATTTTATTAATTTGTTGTTCTTTAACTTCTCCTAGTAACTATTAATCGTGAGTTAATAATTAACCCAAGTTTTCCCTTAGGTTTTGTCTAATCAAGATACGATCGTTGATTAAACCTAATCATCGAACAACCTAGGATACGATCTCTAGATTTAATTAGGCAATAGTATTACGAATTAGGAAAACCGATTAATCAAGGCAATAACCACATACGATGTGTCATTTAACCTAGGTCATGTTATCCCTAATGATTACGAATCATTAGTTGTACACGTGAATTTTAACATAACAATTACGGATTATATCGAAATTCTAGCAATAGGTTCGAAATTAACAATTCAATGAACGCATTAAAATTATCAATTCACAATACCCAATAGGTTCATACACAAATAACCGAATAATAACAAAAATCCGATTATCTATACACAAAACTCTAATCAGTTAAAATCGGATAACACAATTAATTCCTAATGAGAGAAAAAAATAACAAAATAATAAAAACAATACTTAACCTGAGTCATCGGCGTCGATTTTACCTCCAAACTGGTGTCGAAATGTTTAGCCCTTCATCAATATTTTTTTTTTTTAAAAGTGCTTCACCCTCGTTTTCATCTCTACGGAAAAACCCTTTAGCTGTCAGCTCACTCTCCTCGTCTGCAGTGCTTCTATCTCTACTGTTTAAGTGATGTGACCAATAAAGGTCAACTATCACTTAAACTCTTAAAACTTGCCTTGCGCCGACTCTCCTTCCTTAAGCTTGTTGAGTCTACTGTTTTATTCTCTGGAGGCACTATTCATTCCATGTCTCAAATTAACTGTGCCACCATCCTTTTAAAACCTCTGGTGTCCTCCTATTTGTGCCTGCTTTTTTTTCTTATCAAAACGACGCCTCCTCTATGTTTGTGTCTAG
>JANIHZ010115720.1:0-15133 GCA_027478365.1 Erythroxylum rufum | reverse complement strand
ATATCAAAGTCCTCAAAACTAAACAATTCTTTTCTCGTAAATTTTTCTTAATTTCATCAAATTTTCTTAAATTCATATAAATTCATTATTTCCTCACCAATTTCTTTCTCATTTAAATTCATTTTAATATTTCTAATTTTCACCAAAAGTTCGGGGTCCAACACCAAAAGTGAAGGAGCCTCTTATATATTAAACACACACCGTAATGCAGAATTTAAAAGTTAAGAGAGAGAAAGAGTGACACAGTCGATTAATACTGGTTCAGCTTATAACGAAGCCTATGTCTAGTCTCCAAGTATTTGACTTGAGTATTTCACTATAAAACTCCAAGTAGTAAATTTTTACGAGCCTCTCCAAGCTCACAAGTACATGTTTTTTAAGGTTCTTCAACCTTCCACACTTTAATGTTTAACATATTTCTACAAGCTCTCAACAAAAAATGTATAAAGGGTTTAATAGTCTCTCTCAATAGAGTGTTTTTTCACTTTCTAAGGTATAAAGAGTTTGATATAGATATAACTTTCAAGAATACTGATGCTGCTGAAGTATTTCGCAAATCTGTGTGATGTTCGCAAATGCAATAGCTCTTCCTTAAATAGACATTTTCTTCAACTAATCGTTGCTTTATTTTAATTCTAAGTTGACTTTGTATCTAACGAATTTTTGATATCATCTCAGCTAGAATCTTACAATATTCAAACGTTAAAAGAAAAGTTTTGTCAAAAATTTCTGGAGTTAATTATTCAAATTAGTAAGATCCTTCCGGATATTAATCATTTCTAATAAGGTAAGTTCAATAAAAAGGTTCATGCAAGAAAAAAAAACATTTTATGACTTTATTTCCTTTTAAGAATTATGTCGTTACCAATAAAAGGAAATAACTCTAATTTGAATTTTGAAATATTATATAGTTTTCATCAAAATCATTAATAACAAACCTTGAGCTAACAATCTCCCCCTTTTTTATGTTGATAAGTAATAACAAATATATTTTTAAAATTCAAATAATAAAGGATTTCGAAAGATACCTATAAACTTTATATATTCTAACTCACATTCATGATTAGAAGGAGTCTTTCTTACAACAAGAGCCTATAGTTTATGCATATCATAGGTTTAAACTTCACAAGTTTATTTCAACAATATTTCAACAGTTAGCAGAGAATATATCACAAATATAAAAGCAAGTATATCATTAACTCTCCCCCTTTGTCCTTATCAAAAAAGTATAGGGGAAACAACTAGAAAGTAAGTCAAAAAATAGCATAAGTATGTAAAAATAAACCAAGCAAAAAATAACGACAAAGTTATTTAAGAGATTCAAAAAAATTTCGAAGCATTATCTGCATGTCAAGAATTTGATTTTGCATGTTGTTGATCTAGCCACGCATTTGATCTTGATTAGAGCGAATGTCCCTTCAGTTGTTAAAAGATCAAATCATTTGTGCTTTGGAGTATGACAGGAGCTAATTTTTGTAGGGCAGGACCCAAGAGATCTGCTGATCTTTCTGTTTTCTTATCCACCCACACATTGTCTTGTAGTTTATATCTGAATTGGTAGGGAATAGATTAATGGAACTTTTCAGGTTCATACCAATCCAGATTATCAAAAGACACTCTATAACAGACAAAAATTTTGGTTAATAACATCCCATATGGCAGACCACTAGTGGTATTCTTATGACTTCTCTTGTCCACCATAAATCACAAAATCATTACTGGGAGGTTCATTTTGTTGTCCTCTAGAAGATTATACACTATATATGTGTCCAGAAGACTTCATCTTTCCACTGAACTACTCCTTGGAAAAATTGAAGTAGCAAATATTGATGTAAGGCGTCATGGCGCAGTAAGTCTAAATGTCTACATCAGGGTCTCCCTTCGTGGGCATTCTCAGTGTGCAAGCAGATAAAGTTCACAACTTCTCCCAAATCAAGATAAAAAATGTCCCACTTATGATAAGGAAGGATTGTTCTGCCTATGGGAATTATGTTCAGAATGTTTCCCAAGATTTCCTCTGCGATCAAGATCTCACATTCAAGTACCTAAGAGATGATTACCAGCTTTCTATCAATTTCTTTTTTTCTCATGTGTGTGTAAAAACATCTAACTAAGTCATCACACACTGTTTCACCCAAATTCAAAAAATTTTCCCAACCAACAGTAAGAAATTGAGAAGAGATGGGAATACCAATTTCATCAAATAAGAGAGGAGGCAAAATGCGTCCTGCAACCACCTTGCCCTTCTTGTACCACATTTTGTATCGTGCATCAGCTTCCATTGACTGAAACAACTTAACCGGTGCTAAAGACTCTCCTTTCCTTTGTTTCTTTGATTTTGACCTTTTTACCTTTGGGATTTCTTCACACAAGGCTTCTTCATAAAATGGTTCATCCCTAACAATGGGGTTCTCAATCTTCTCTTCAACTGTAAGTGCTTTCTCTTTTCTTATTTCTTCTCTTTTTCTCTTTCGAGATTCTTCTTCTTCTTTCTTTTCAGCATCAGGGATTTCTTCTTGTTCAACAATTTTCTCAACTTGTTTTGCAACACTTCCTCTGGTTCGTGGTCGTCTTATTAACCTAGCTGGTTCTTCATCTGAGCCATCATCATTAACAATCCAGTGCACTTCAGGCACTTTCTTATCCTTAAAACTAGGTTAAGGAGTTGTGAAAGGTGGTGTGGAAGTTTTGGAAGAAACGATAGGCAGAGTAAGGATGGGTAGTGAGAATGAAGAAGAGTGGAACCTTACTTTTCTCGCTGACTTTGCCTCACTAGAAGATCTTTCTTCATCTTTTTCTTCTTTTTCCTTTTCTTCTTCTACATCTTTTTCTTCTCTTCTTCTTCTTCTTCTTCTTCTTCTGCTTCTTTTTCTTCTTCTTCTTCTCCTCCTTTTTCTTCTTCTCCCTTTTCTTCTTCTTTTTCTGATGAGTAAGAGTTTGAGTCATCAGAACCTTCTTCATCAGAGTTAGAGATATATTGCTTGATTGTTGATTCATTTTGTTCGGAAGATGAATTAGAGTCTGATTCTAAAGACAACACAGCCAAAATCTTTTTCTTTCTCTCATTTGGAGTTTCCTGAGTAGATGCTTTTGAACCTTGGTGCTTTTTAATAGAGGTTACGAAAACAGGTTTAATGAGGTGTTTAATGATCCTACTATTGGTGACAGAGAGGAAGATTAAAAAACAAGAGTTTCAAACTCTTGTTTATAGCAGAGAATTTCGCCATGACTAGTAGTGGGAATCAAGGTTTTCTTTTTTCCCTGAGATTTTGTTCTTGCCATTTCAAGTAAGATGGTGAGATTTAGGAGGTTTCGAGTAGAAAATTTGAGCAGAAATAGAGAGTTAGGTTGTAGAGAGGAAAAATGGTGCTTCTAAGACGATGAAGGTAAGTAGAAGGAAGAAAACTTTTTCAGGATATACTAAACGATTCTTAAGTGTTCATTTTGTGTGAAGATGAATAATCATACACGCTATTAGAGGAGGTGTGATTGTCAAATACGGAAAGCTATCAGAGAGATGCATTTTTAAAAGTTGAAATGATGTTGCCTTTTAAGACACAAGTATTCTACCCTATTAAACAAAGAGGAGTCTTCTACAATAAGAGGGTCCTTCTAAACTAAGAGGAGCCTTCTAAACTAAGAGAGTCCTTTTAAACTAAGAGGAGTCTTCTAAACTAAGAGGGTTCTTCTAAACTAAAAGGATCCTGCTATAAAGGAACATATTAGAAGGAGCCTGCTAATATCTTTAAAGAGAAATAGCATAAAATCTTCATACAGAGTTAATATCATATATTCTACGCATACTAAGCTCTTTTCTTAACAAACAT
The DNA here is from genome assembly GCA_027478365.1 of Erythroxylum rufum. Lineage (NCBI taxonomy): Eukaryota > Viridiplantae > Streptophyta > Magnoliopsida > Malpighiales > Erythroxylaceae > Erythroxylum > Erythroxylum rufum. The sequence goes on along the minus strand of JANIHZ010115720.1, from coordinate 11,306 downwards.
AATCTATCTTCAAAAAATGGCTTAGTAAAGATATCAACTACTTGATTTTTAATTTTAACATGTAAAAGATTGATGGTTCCTTCTAAAACATGATCTCTAAGAAAATGATGTTTTATTTCTATATGCTTAGTCCTAGAATGATACACAGGATTCTTAGAGAGATTTATTGCACTTGTATTGTCACATAGTATAGGAATATGATCAAAGTTCAGAGAAAAGTCTTGGAGTTGATGTTTCATCCATAAGATTTGAGCACAACAGCTGGCAACTGTTATATATTCCACTTCAGTTGTCAAAAGTGTTGTGCAATTTTGTTTCTTGCAAAACCAAAAAATTGGACATCCTCCAAGAAATTGGCAGTGACCACTTGTACTTTCTTATCAACTTTATCACCTGCATAATCTGCATCATAATAGCTAACTATGTTAAAAGAATCAGTTTTTGGATACCATAATCCAAATTCCATAGTTTCACAAAGATAGCGAAAGATCCTCTTGATTGTTTGATGGTGGCTCCCTTTTGGATTTGATTGAAAATGTGCACAAATACACATCCTAAGCATGATATCTAGTCTTGAGCTTATAAGATATAGTAGTGATCTAATCATTCATTTATGCTTTGTCTCATCTGTAGCCTTGCCTTCTTCATCCTTATCAAGTTTAGTTCTAGAATACATAGGAGTACCGATCGGTTTGGCATTCTCAACATGATATTTCTTAATAAGTTCCTTTGTATATTTTTCTTGACTGATAAAGATTTCTTTTTCTGTTTGCCTAATTTGCAACCCGAGAAAGAAGGATAGTTCTCCCATCATACTCATGTCAAACTCCCCCTGCATTAAAGCTGAGAATTCTTTATAGAAGGATTGATTAGTAGCACTTAAAATTATGTCATTAACATATAGTTGCACTATGAGTAAATCGTTTTCTTTTTTCTTAATAAATAAGGTTTTATCTACCTTTCCTCTTTAGAAGTTATTCGAAACAGAAAATTACTTAATCTCTCAAACCATGCTCAAGGAGCCTGCTTTAGACCATACAGAGCTTTAGTCAATTTGTAGGACCTCGGCCTTTCGGGCCTCGCGTCCTCAGAGCCTCGGCCTCTAGGGCCTTGTGCCCACTTACTTGTAGATATTGTCCGCTTTGGGCCTCGGCCCTCACGGTTTTGCCTTTCCCCTTCTGACCCGTAAGGAAGGGATGAAAACGCGTCTACAAGGGAGAGGTTTCGACACCTTTATAAGGCATGCTTCGTTCTCCTCTCCAGTCGATATGGGATACCCTTAGGCTATCCACCCCTTTAGGAGACCCAGCGTCCGTGCTGGCATATCACTCGGGTACTGGCTCTGATACCAATTGTAGGACCTCGGCCTCTCGGGCCTCGCGTCCTTAGGGCCTCGATCTCTAGGTTCTCGCGCCTACCCGCTTATAGATATTGTCCGCTTTGGGCCTCGGCCCTCATGGTTTTTTCTTTCCCCTTTGACCCATAGTGAAGGGATGAAAACGCGAGAGAATTGTCTTATGAGTCCAATGGTTCAAGAATCAAGTCATTCGGGTGTCTATAGAAGAAGTGATGGCCAAAAGAATCAAACATGGCTTTGTCCTTAATCATATTGAACCTATCTTGGGACAATTAGTATAACTTTCACTATGGACATCAGATTAGAGTGTTCTTTGCATGGTTGGAAAGAAGACTTCAAGAGCTATAACTCTTATAAAGACTTGAAGAACAAATTCTATCATCTGAAGGGTCAAAAATAGAACAGATAATATGACATCATTTTGAGACGAAGTGACATCATCAGACGATATAAGGTTGGGAAAATTGCCATAACTTTCCCTACAGATATCGGATTAAGGTGTTCTTTAGATGGTTGGAAAGAAGACTTCAATAGCTACAACGTTTATGAAGACTTTGAAGACAAATTCTATCGTCTGAAGGGTAGAAATGGAATAGAAGATAGAAGATGAATAGTAACTAAGAAGAAGTTGATGAACAGTAGCTTTGTCTTAGATGAACAGTAGCTAAGACGAAGTGGATGAACAGTAGCTTCATCTTAGATGAACAGTAACTAAGACGAAGTGGATGAACAATAACTAAGACGAAGTGGATGAACAGTAGCTTCGTCTTAGAGGAACAGTAACTAAGATGAAGTGGATGAACAATAACTTCGTCTTAGATGAACAGTGACTAAGATGAAGTGGATGACCGTAGCTTTATCTTAGATGAATAGTAACTAAGACGATAGCATGAACAATAACTTCGTCTAACTTTTCTTCTCCAACATCGCCACTTATAAAGATCATAACTTTTGACTCAAATGTCTAAAATTTTCATACTATATACCGTTGGAAAGATAAAAGTCATCTCTTTTCTAACCTCATATGATCGTATAACATCCAAATTCTTAATCAACAGGAATCCAATTGAAAAATCTCATAATGCAAAATCACAAAAATTGATTCTAAAATACTTGAACCCAAGCATTTTCTAAACTCCATGAACTAGAATCCTTCCAAAAATCCAAAGATTCAAATGATTATACCTTGATTCTTCACCAAATGAAGAGATCTTTAGCTCAAATGGAAGCTCTTTTCTTTCTTTTACTTTTTTCTCTTCTTGAGCAACTTCAAAATCTCTCTTGAAGGCTAAGGAAATTAAAACCCTAACTTGTTTTCTCTTCTTTCTCTCTCTTTCATTTCTTTTCATATTTTCCCTCTCTTATCTCTTTTCTCATCCACTCATTTGCTTCTCTCAAATCTTCTCATTCACGTTTTTCTTCTCCATTTATAAGCAAGACAATACTTCTTCTTCCAATTATGCCCTTAATGATTGAGAATTGTCCCATTTGCCCTTTTATTTGTGCCTTATGTCTTTTATAATTAAGTGTCCTGCCAACAGTACCCTTGAACAATTTAACCTAACACTTTGTTCCAGAAGCATGTCCCCCATTGTTGTAAGTTTCTAATGCCACCGAAATCATTTCATTTGGTTCAATGATTCAATAGATGTACCTCAAACATTTTTGGACTACTCTTGTCCATAATAGTATACTATGCACAATTTCCATTGGGAATTTAAACATCTTAGAGACTAAATTAGATTCTAAGTTCTTCATAACATTTGTAGCTCCATGTATCTAGTTTACCACAAGTCAAAAATCATCTCATTTGGACCTCTACTGATCCAGAAAACATCAAAATACTGAAGTATATTTAGTAAGATAACATCAGTTCATAATGCTTAAGAACACACTCACTGAACCCGTCCCATGCTTTTCACTCAATCTTTCTCACTTCAATTTAGATGGTTACTATTCTTGGTAGAGATGTAGAATAATGTCTTACGAATCCAATGGTTTAAGAATCAGTTCATTTGGAGGTCTAGTAAAGAAGTTATGGCCAAAAGAATCAAACATGTTCATATCTTTACTCATGTTGTACATGCCTTGGCTCAATTGCTATAACTCTCACTACAAGTATGGGATTGACTTCATTTTTGGACCATTACCTCAAAGGCCAATTCTATCGTCCAACTTATATACTGTCTCACTTTTGCATCGTCTCACTTTCCTTTTGTCTCAGTTCTATTGTCTCACTTTCTATTATCTCACTTCCATCGTCTCACTTTCTATCGTCTCACTTTTATCCTCTCACTTCTTCCGTCTCACTTTTTCATCTCACTTTTGCGTCTCACTTCTTCAGTCTCACTTTTGCGTCTCACTTCTTCCGTCTCACTTTTGCGTCTCACTTCTTCCATCTCACTTCTTCCGTCTCACTTTTGCGTCTTACTTCTTCCGTCTCACTTTTGCGTCTCACTTCTTCCGTCTCACTTTTGCTCCAAAACGTCTCCAGTTATAAGAATCATAACTTTTGACTCCGATGTCCAAAATTTTCATACTATATACCGTTAGAAAGATAAAAGAAATAACTACAACTTTTCAAAAGGCAACGTTGCTAAAATCTATTTATATCAATCTCAAATTTTCCCCTAAAGTCTGAAGATGAATTTTCCACTCATACACCAACGTACTACACCTAGTTCTCAACTTCATGACAAATTTTGAGACTCTTAGAGACAGAATTGAAATTTGATGTCTTCATACGAAATGTGGCCATATATCTCTAGTTTAATCCAAATTAAGAATCATCTCGTTTGGATGACTAGAGAAAACGTTGTGGCTAAGAGACTGAAGCACACTCAGTCAGCATTTTCCAGATCACTACCAATCTTGTTTCTAAATCTTTCCTTATCACAACTCATACCAAGATCACTCTTTCTACTCTTTCTACTCCTCATTTTCAATAAAATCACATTTAATATCAATTATACCCAGAAGTTGTTAATGAATGCATGCACCACTTGTTATGCGAAAACATTCCGTATTTATGTGCATATATGCTAACATGATGCATCAGCAAGAAAATGCATTGTCTTAATCTCTTTTTAAGCTCACAAGTATTGAAATTTCGGGTCCTCACCCTTAATATGGGGACGGGATGTTACACACATCATATCCTGTTTTCTCTTTGGTGGCATATTTTAACCTGAAATTCATATTTGATTGAATGTTCTAGAAATATAACAATTTCAATTCAATATTTCACACAATATATTGAAAATTCAATAATTGATTTGTTGAATATAATATTTTATTACAAACACAAATTAATCACTATCAGCACTTAATTGTAAATCAAAATCATCATCTTCTTTTTCTAAAGAATTAGAATCAAACTCAGGCTCCTCCTCAGTCTCTCACCCTCCTCATCCTCTCTAGATGAAATTTCAACATAGTCATTATTTGGATCGTTCAAAGGTTCATTCTCGTCATATGTAACTTATGCATTTATTTCATAAACATCTCCATGAAATGCTTCACTTTCAATTCTCTGTTCTTCTTTTCATGTGATTCAAAAACACCTCTAGGTTTAACTTTGCAAACAACCAACCAATCTGACTTATCTCATCGTAAGCTAGGAAAAGGGACATAATACACCTAGATCGCTTGCATTGCCAAAGGTTCAAATTGTCTAAATATTCTTCGCTTATTGATTTCAACTAGATTGTATCGGCTATGCACTTTTGTACCAACATTTGGAGTTGGATCAAACCAGTCACATTTAAATATCACATTTCGCTTTATTGGCAATGCATGGTACTTAATTTCAAGTATCTCAATAATTTTACCATAGTAATCTAGCAATTCTCTCTATATGCAAACTCTACTATTTATTATTGTCATGTTATGACTATGATATTCTGTATGATATTTGTATCCATTAACGAAATACACTTGATACGATTTAACAGTTCGCAAAGGTCCCTTCGCAAGATCACATATGAACTTGTTCTCTATTGGATTTTCTAAGGCCTACATAAAAGAAATTATCATATTAAACAGTATAATGTCATTTGAACACTTAAATCTTATAATTCAATCATTTCAATATTTGTAAGTGAAAACTTACAATTTCTCGAACCATCGAGGAAAGTATCTTCCAACTTCTTTATTGATATCATCCTGTTTTTTGTCGGGCATTAACTCGCGTAACAATTTCTTGTATATTTAAAAAACATTATTATGTTTTTCAGTTATGAATAACACTAAATTTCAAAACCTAAATAATCAATTTCAACTTATTGCATGAAAGGTTGAACCTCTTGACAGTTCAATAAATGTAACCATGGGCAACCTCAATTTTTTCCTTTGTTAACATTCTTCTTGTTGAACGTCCATATGTTCGTCCAGGATATGTGAAAATGGATAAGTTACCATCAGCATCAGTCGTTCCTCCCCTATCGTCATTATGAGGAACTTTTCTTTCTCTTGTGTGAACATGCGACTCAAAATAATGTGAACAAAATGTACTAGCTTCCTCTACTAAATAAGCATTACATATGAACCTTCAACTCTAGCCTTGTTTTTGACATTTTTCTTCAAGTGATGCAAATACCTATATTAGTGAATAGGGTTATTACAATTTAGTTGTGAAAACATGTTATTACTTCAATTACAATCATTTTTGTTGAATTACCTCTCAATCGGATACATCCATCAATATTGAACTGGACCGGCTAGTTTTGCCTCGTGTGCTAAATGCATAGGTAGATGCTCTATACAGTTAAAGAAGCTTGGAGGAAAAATCCCTTCTAACTTGCACAAAATTATTGGAATTTTCCTTTCTTGTTTTTCCATTTCAGCCAATTTGATTTCAGATGATGTTAAACTTTTGAAAACCAAACTTAATTGTGCTATTACTTCCTAAACCTTATTCAGTAGCAGCTCCCGAAATGCAATTGGAATTAGCTTTTGCATAAACATATGACAATCATGACTTTTCACCCCAAATAATTTGTACTTCCTCATGTCCACACACCTTGCTAAGTTTGAAACATAACCATCGGGAAACTTTAGACTTTTCAACCATTCACACAATATTTCCTTTTGTTTTTGTCTAAAGTGTAACATGCTTTCGAATATTTACCAATGTGAAGATCTTTATGTAACTCATTCCTTCTACAAATTTTTTTAAAATCAACTCGTGATTTTGCATTGTCTTTTGTCCTCCCTTCGATGTTCCTTATGGTATTGAACAAATTGTCAAAAATATTTTTTCAATATGCATCACATCTAGATTATGACGTATCAAATTAGTTTTCCAATATGGCAAATCACAAAAGATGCTTCGTTTTCAACAACTAAAGTTTTTACTAATGCTTGTATTAACTTCATCAGCTTCAAATTCTTTAACTTTCAACAACCCTAATTCATCAATCTCCTGCAATATCTCTTCACCAGCTTTGTGAGGGGGAGGAGGTGTTTGTACCATTCTATTCTTAATGAAATTTTGTTTATTGCGTCTAAATGGATGATATGGGGAAATAAATTTTCTTTGATTGTCAAACCAACATGTTTTGCCCCCGTTTTGAAGATAAAATGCATCAAAATCATTGCCACAATAAGGAGAAGCCAATTAACCTACTGTGCTCCATCTAGACAACATAGCATATGCCAGAAAATCACTAATAGTCCACATCAAAGCTGCTCTCAACACATAATTTTGTTTCAGAGACACATCATATGTCTCCACACCATATTCCCAAAAATGTTGCAATTTAGATATCAATAGTTGTAAGAATACATCAATTTTATGCTTTGGATTTGTAGACCCTGGCAAAATCACTATTAAGAACATATATGCCTCATGCACCTACATCCATAGAGGCAAATTATAAGGAGTAATTATAATTGGCCATGATGAATATTGTTGGCCGGATTAACCAAAAGGTTGCAATCCATCTGTCGACAATCTCAACCTAACATTTCGACTTTCAGCTACAAACTCATAATGGGTGTTATTGAAATGTTTCCATGCCAGGGCATCCGATGGATGACTCATTATTCCATCTTCCTTTTCGTGTTCATTATGCCATCTTATGTGAGACGCAGTAACATCAGAAGCATATAGTCTTTAAAGTCTCGGAGTTAGCGGGAAATAATGCATCCGCTTTTAAGGTACTAATTTCTGTTTCATAAAACGCTTTCTAGGCTAAAACCTAAATTGATCATAAAATTTGCACTCTTGTAATTCCACATCATCTTCCCAATACAACATACATCTCAATTTGCAGCAATCAATTTTTTCAACAGGCAAACTAAGCCCCCTAATAAGTTTCTTCATATTATAAAAACTATCAACCATTGTATGATCAAGAGCAATGATTAATTATACCATCCAAGAATTTTATCAAAACTACGATCAGAAAATATACCCTTCAGACTCTATGTTCAATATTCGAGCAATTGAAGACAATTGAGTTATTAACTCACAATTTGGTAATAATTCTTTGTCAGCTAAGTGTAGTAAGTCAAAAAATTGTTTTGCATGTGCGTTTGGTTCTTCTTCAAGATTTTCTATATTTTCCTGAAAGGTATAACAGACTGTATCATAAACTATTTGCGTGTAAGGATTTTTAATTGCACCCACATTATTTGTTCTAAATCCAACCCCCTTCAAACTCATCTACATTTACTGATGAGTTTACTTCATTACCCCTTGAGGTGCTACAAATCATTAGCTCCCCATGTCGTGTCCACTCAAAATAATTTGGAACAAACCCTTTTCTCAGTAAATGACCATTCACTTCATCAATAGGAAGGAAACGAATATGTTTGCACTTTTTACATGGACAACTGATCTTTATGCCATCCATATATGCAGGTTGAGAACATGCATAATGAATAAAAGCTTCAACTCCCTCAACAAACTCAAGATTAATGAAACCAGCAGGTGTTAATCGTTTATACATCCAAGATATATTAACATTACTCATTTCTATAAAACTGGTAATTTGGGCCCTGTTTGTTTTCATTTCTTTTTTCCGTTTTTTGTTGTGGTTTTCAAAAAAACAAAAACAATTCGTTAAAACACGTTTGGATGAGTATGGTTGTCGTTTCTTGTTTCTAAAAATAAAAAATTGCAATAGATTTATAGAAACATTAAAAAAAGACGTTTTTGTAAGATTTTAAAACGGGATTTTTTTTCTCGTAACACCATAACACAAAAATACTGCCAGAAAGTTTCAAGCAACACCAGAAGTAGGATAAGCAACACAAGTCAGTACCCAACCATCTGTTATTTGGTCATCATCAAGGAAGCTACCGTTCGACTGGTCCGCCGTCCCTGACACTACCTTCCCTACACACGACGAGCAAGAACCAGCCCTGTATGAATACGGTAAATTAATACCTTCCTCCTTTGTGTGGTCAAGAATCTACACATCGTCTGGGACTGTTGTCACTTTCTCTCCTTCTGGAGTAATAACCTTCACATTGTATGCCGCCATGGCCTTAATCCGCCCTCTGCGCACTTTTCAACCCGAAAAGCACCTATCCCATGTTCGGAACCACCCTCCGACTCGTCACCCTGTGCTGGGGTGCCAAGGAGGTGCTCCGCATTGCGCCAGTGAGTGTGGCTGTGGAAGCCATTTTTGTGGGTTAAGCTTAGCTTAGCTTAGAAGAGAGAGTGGCAGTGGCGCTCATCCTCGCTTCTTTAGTATAGAGTAGAGCACGCGTGAAGCGCTTGTCTTATAAATGTAGCAACACATCATTTAATGCGGCAGAGCCTAGTAAGCCTATTCTTCACGTGAAGACTCTCCATGTATCTTTAGCATGGAGCACGCAACACTTGTCTTCACATTTAATGTGGCAGCACATCGCAGAGCCTATTCTTCAAAGCCTGGTCTTCATGTAGTAGCCTTTGTCTCTATATCATAATGGTTTATTTGTAATTGAAATGTAATGATTGATGGATTCATTTTTCTGCTAGCAGAGCACACATGTAAGGCTTAAAACTTGTCACTTGTTACAAAAGTGAAGCTTACGCTTCACGTCCCAGAGACTTTATCAAAAGTGAAGCCTTAGTCTTATTATAGTGAAGTCTTATTATAGTGAAGTCTTGTCATAATAAGAATTAATTAATTTAAAAATATATATTATATTATAATTATTACAAATAAAAGTAAGATTTAAAAAAATAAAAATAGGATAATAAAATCAAACATGTTTTTGCTTCCAGCTTTTTATTCGAGATCTCAACCAAACAAGTTTTTGTTTTCAGTTTTTATATTATAAATCTCAGCCAAATAGTTTTTTCTTAAAACAAAAACCAAAAACAGGAAACAAAAACTAAAAACAACAACAGAAAAATAAAAGTGGAACCAAACAACCCCTAAATTTTATACATAAGATTGTCCTATTAAATATACATATATTAAGTAATAGCCTTGAAACAACCAATAAAAGTTGCTTATTTATAACCAAAAAGTCATAGATTTAAATAACAGAAATAACGTCTTCGTAAAAAATACAAAAAGAAGGTTGTTTAGTCGATAATCTTCCTTAGACTCTCACAAAACGAAGAGTCTTGTGCACTAGATTCGATAATATATACATTAAATTAAGTATTAACTTCTAAGAAGAGAAAAATCCTTAATCATTTGACTTTTTAAACACGTTTAAAACCCGAACAAATTTGAATTTAGACTCGTTTATTTAAGTTCCGTTAAGTTTAAATTTGGACTTACCAAATTAGTTTCAATTCAAACCAATTTATTGCTATCTCGATTGATAATCTTAAGAAGTAACAAGGCCGAAAAAATGCATGCCCTGAACCAGAACTCTGCAAAACTTTCAGTTATGTACAGACTGCCCGTCCAATATATACAGGAAGAAGTAGCAAATACAATAAAGGAACCAATACTAAGATTCATCTTGAAACCAGCAACCTTAAGTTAAAGAGCTAAAGACTGATAAGTTAGGAGGAAGAAGAAGTAGCAGAAGAAGAAGACAGGATTTACACAACATCCTGAATTTACCGCATTTCTAGTAGTTGCAGAGGTCTTCCCTAACTGGATTAAACCTGCTTGCAGATGGGGAAAGCTACCACCGCACTATGAGAACTCTTTAGGAAAGTTCAGGACTTTTCAATCCAAAGCTACCATATGGTGGTGTTCAAGGTTTCTCAAGACGAGTTTTGCAAAAACTTTGGCTTCAATAGTGGCTGTTGCCGCTGCCGCTGCAGCGGTGGCACGTAATACTCTTGGTGCTCCGGCACTTTGCAGCATGTTTGAGTGCTGTATAGAATGACGTCCTCCTGGCATTGTAAACTGTAATAGAAAGAAGAGAACAGAGTCGCTGATATGATGCCTGCATTGCAGAAAAACAACCACTTTGATTTCCAAAGGGAAAGAGGGTGGTTGACCTGAAGAAGAGCGAAAGCAGAACAGGCTCTGAGGACAGGGTAAGGACTACGTAGCATGGCGACGAATCTTCCAATCTCTGCTAAGCTGGGATTAGAAGAAACATGAATAGTTACAATGGCTGCATTGAATGAAGTTGGTAGAGAAGAACCTAGTTATCATAGAACTGGAGAAGAACTATCCTCAGGAAAACAAAACTTCCATACAACCAATCAAGTAACAAGCGTTCAAGACATCAACTATGCCTATTTTTTACCAACATTTCCCGAATAGGCACATCATTGTTGGTTTAAAAGCTGAAAGTATTGACAGCCACAAGATACAGCCATGCATGCACACCATAACATTCAATTACAAAAAGCTCAAAGATAACTGGCACAAGTTCAAGGGGAAAATTGTAGGAATGTACGAGGGTCAGAAGGAAAAATGCAATCTCATTTACTAGATTATGTTCCTTAGCTGGGATACTGTTAGAGACCAGTTACTCTAACACTGATTCCACACAAACACAGAACCTGCACAGCCAACAGTCGCACACACAACAT
>JANIHZ010115684.1:0-15143 GCA_027478365.1 Erythroxylum rufum | reverse complement strand
AATTAAAATAAAAAGTTAATCTATAAACTATTTATTTTAATAAAATAAAGCAATTTTATTAATAACTTGTTAATAAATAGTATTAAATTTATTTATATAGTATGTAATTATTTTTAGTGTAAACAATTAAATATGTTTTTGTTTTTATTTAAAAATATAAAAATTAAAAAATATAAGTTAAATATCCTTAAATTTTGATCTTCCAACGAAAAGCACAAGAAAATGACGTCACCAAGTGGTAGGATGCCACATAAAGAAAGAAGCAAAGCAGTTGGCTGGGCAGTAAAGCTTGAAGATTCTGCTAAGATTAAAGTGAGAACTTTGGTTACCGCAGCAAGCAACCTTCCACTGCAAAAGAGGTAGTAAAAGAAGAGAAGCTCGGGTCCCAATTTGGGGAGTTTTTTTTTTCTTAGTCCACAACTCTCGACCCTTTATATTCCTTGATCAATTAATCACTCAAAATACAGCTTATAGCCCAAACTATTCGATCTGCCCGAAGCGAGGGCTTTTTAACCCCATCACGTGTCACCAGTAATCCTCCACTGCGTGTCAGGAGGAAATGGAAAGGTCATGGCTGCTTCTGTATCTCATTTGAGGTCTTTCGGACACGCTTAGTTACCCAAAAAAATTGACCAAAACCAACCCAAAGTATCGAGAGAGAGAGAAAAATCCTAGTTTTGTTTCCGGGTCAGACACAACAATGGAAGAAGAAGAGGATATACCACGCACCCCGACAACACAACAACCATCGTCAGCTTACAGTTTGTTTCTAAGAATTATGAGCAGAAGGAGGACATGGGTATGCCTTTTTGTTGTTGTATATGCTATAATCTTGTCGCTGTCGTGGAATTTACTCAAATCCATACTCTATTGGTACAAGCAACAAGTCCAATTGACGTCTCCGGCTTCTGGGTGGCCAGCTTTATATGCATCAGTTCTTCTCGGAGCAGTTTTTGGAGTGCTCTCAATGGTTGCAGCACTTGCAGTGGCAGTGCCGGCAACTTTGGTTATATGGATCACGGTGGTGGTTTTGTTGGCTTTCCTTGGGAAGCCGAAGAGGTGGTTGGTTGTTGAGGCTAGGAAGCTTACGAGAGAAATTGTTGGGATTTTGTTGAAGATCTTGTTGAAAGAAGGGAATGTTGTTGCTTGTGTTTGTGCTATATTGGGCTACTTCGCTTTGGTTAAAAGAAATTCTGAACGGGATTGAGTTGATGGCTAGAAATATAGCTCAATTTCTGCTGCAGGTATCCTAGTGGGATTTGGATTAGGGTTAAGGGTTAAAGAAACGGGAAATATGAAAGCAAAGTAACATTATTATTACTCGGTTCTCAAATTCTAATGTAATGTTATTTCTGATATATTTTTGTGTGCCTTGCGGAGTTGTTTTTCCCATTTTGTTATCGAATATTTGCATTTATAGTTAGTACTCACCACTTTTACATATTTCTCTCATCTGTTTGTCCATAAATGAGAACTACTTTCGATCATTAATGACGAGGAGCACTTTGCAATTAGTGAGTATCAGAACTTTTCCATAATGAAAGATATTTTTAGCAAAGATCGAATGAGAATGGTTGATTATTATGTTGAGAGGCTGACTGTGGTGATATTGGAAAATCGGACTCTGAAAAATCCGTACTAAAATTATAAATTTAGAACCACCTCAAGCTCAACCTCAAAAACAATCTCATCTGCCATCGAAATTCCTGAACCTCCCATCTGCTGGAAATATGTTCTTGGCAAATCATCCCACTTAGAGCTTCACTACAATCCCCCGGTGCTCAAAGATGGAGTAGCTGTTGTCTCTCCCCCTTAGGTGTCCGTGTCCTCAAATAGGGAGCAAGCTCTTGGTCATCAACAATAGCGGAGTTCTTCATCAGAAAAAGGTCGGGATTCCCAGTTGTGAAACAATGGGCTTACAAATAATTATTTAGGACTCCCTTATCTTTTTCAAGTTTTCGGATAAAAAGCCTGGCGAAAGAGGCTATAGAGGGAGGTTCTTGACATCTAAACAGTATACCTATCTTCCTACAAATGCGGAAGCCGAGAGTCAAGCTAGAGGATGTCCAACAAAAGTATGTTATGAAGAATGAACAGAGCAGTTGGTAGTGAGAGAACAACTGTCTCACACATTCAATCGTATATCTAACTAAGCTCAAAAAGAAGCTTAAATAATGTTTTGTACAAAGAGAAAAATAGTTACCAGCTAGCATACAAACTACTCCGTAACAGTAAACTAACGTTAGTCGTCTATCACTACTAATCATCTACGGTAACTACTACAGTAACTACAGAATATGAGAGAACGAATAATCTTTACATCCTCCCCTCAAGTTGGACTTTGATAGAAATCAGTCAAAGCCAACTTGGACAGCGAACGATGAAACACCGGCATAGGAAGAGTTTTGGTAAAGATGTCCGCAACCTGTAAAGACGAAGCCACATGTACTGGAGAAATAAACCCCTGTTTATACTGATTGCGAACAACGTGACAGTCAATATCAAGGTGTTTCGTCCGTTCGTAGAACACAGGGTTGCAGGTGATGTGAATGGCAGACTTACTGTCACAGTGAAAAGGAATCGGAAGGAGAACCGGAACCCTCAAATCAGTAAGCAAATAACTAATCCACTGCAATTCGCACACAGCCGAAGCCATGGCTCTGTATTCTACTTCGGCAGAGCTGCGAGAAACGGTGGTCTGGCGTTTGGTCTTCCAAGAGATCAGACTATTGCCCAGAAAAATGCAGAAACCAGTTAACGATTTTCTGGTGGTGATGCACGTAACCCAATCATCGTCTGAGTAAGCACGTAAAGATAAATCCGAAGACGCAGAAAAATGAAGACCCAAAGACGGATTATTTTTGAGATATTTGAGAACATAAACGGCGTGGTGTAGATGAACCTCTCTTGGAGCCTGTAAAAATTGACTGAGTTGCTGTACATAGTAAGTGATATCCGGTCTAGAGAAACCTAAATACAACAACCGACCAACGATGCGGCGATACTCCTGAGGGTTAGCTAACAAAGGACTGCTATCACTCTGCAAATCTCCACCCTTTGGAAGGGTACACGCTTAGGCTTAGAACCAAGCAAACCTGTATCTGCCAGCAAATCCAGCACATACTTCCTCTGATTAAGAAAGATGCCAGTATGATCACGAAGGATTTCTAAACCAATGAAGTACTTAGCCTCCCCTAAGTCTTTAATGGTGAAAGTCTCATGAAGTGCGGATTTGAGCCAAGTAACAGTGGCGGCAGAGTTTCCACTGATAAGGAGATCATCCACGTACACCAAAAGCATTAAGAAATAATCACCCTCACAATATACAAATAAACAATTGTCATTCGCACTTTGTCGAAAACCAAAATTGAGAAGAAAACCTGTGAGCTCGGTGTTCCACTGGCGAGAAGCTTGTTTGAGCCCGTATAAAGATCTCACAAGTTTACAAACTTGTCCGTCACGTGCCTTGGTGTAACCTTCCGGTGGCACCATGTAAACGTCTTCATCAAGATATCCATGCAAAAAAGCATTGTTGATGTCCAGTTGATGTAAACCCCATCCTCTGGCTGCGGCAATAGCCAGAAAGATCCGCACGGTCACAACCTTCGCCACTGGTGAAAAACTATCATTGTAGTCTTCACCATAAACCTTATTATATCCCTTAGCTACTAGACGTGCCATAATAGCAGTCTTTCCAGTCGGTAACGTAGTGAGCTCCCAGGTATGATTATTTTCCAACGCTTGCAATTCGGAATCCATAGCCAGAACCCACTCGACATCTCGACATGCCACCTGAAAATTCCTAGGCTCCTTCGCTTCAGTCACATGACAGAGGAAGTCGGCAACATCTGCTGTTAACCGAGTATGAGCAATGAAAGGAAACGTTTGAGGCATATGAGGGGAAGTATGAGGTGTGGCGCCTTGTGTTGAATTCACCATATAGTCAGACATCCACGATGGTACCCTTCTTGCTCGACTGCTCCTACGATCCGCAGGGAGTGGAGAGGAGGGATTGGCCATAGCTGGAAGCACATCTGGTACGGGACTATCCACACGCAGCTCTTCAAGGTCACTGACCACCAGATTGTCATCAATATGAGGAAGATCTGGAACATCTTCACGTAAGACAGGCAACGATGGTATAGGTGTGTCAGTATTCTCCATAACTTGATGACTTGCACAAGGAAACAAATGCTCATGGAAAATAACGTCCCTAGAGACGAACACTTTTCCAGTGTCAAAATCGTAAACTTTGTATCCCTTCACGCCTGCAACATAGCCTAGAAAAAGGCACTTGGAAGCTCTAATAGCAAATTTATCCTTCTGGGGCTTTGTATCTGTGGAGTAACATAAACAGCCAAAGACCCACAAGTCACCAAGAGTAGGTGGTTTCCCAAATAAAACTTCATAGGGAGTTTGCCAGTTCAAAGTAGCCGTAGGAAGTTTATTGATCAAGTAAGTAGCATGGAGAACAGCTTCACCCCAAAATTTATGGACATGTGTGCTTGATGCAGTAAAGCTCGTGCCACTTGAATAATATGTCGATGCTTCCTCTCTACTCTACCATTCTGTTGGGGGTAATATACACAAGACTTTTGATGAAGGATACCATGCTCAAGAAACACTTGCTGACAATTATAGCCGATGAACTCACCCCCATTATCTGTACGAACCACCTTAACCATACAATTAAACTGAGTTTGTACCATCGGAAAAAATTTTCGTAAAATTGAACCAACTTGATCCTTATGCTGCATAAGAAAAGTCCATGTTACTCGACTACAATCCTCAACGATGGTGAGAAAATAAAAAGGCCCAGTTAAAGACGACCTTTTATACGGACCCCAAACATCAACATGGAGCAATTCAAAAAGTTTGTCACTATGACTATCACTGATGGGAAATGGCAGGCGAGACTGTTTAGCCCTCGCACAAACATCACAAACAATAGCTGAATCACACAATCTTTTATTAACAAAAGACATTTTCAGTACAATGTCAAAGGAGGGGTGCCCCCAACCTTTGATGCCATAATACAGTATATTCATCATCAGGAATTCTAGCTACACACGTCGCAACTTTATTCAAATAACCAACATCATTGTGATCTTTATCTCGATGTAAAGAAACAGAAGCAGTGGCCAATACATCTGCATGGAACGACTTTGCCGTAAGATAATACAGATGACCAACAGCTCTGCCCATCGCCAAGATACTCCTATAATTCTGGTCCTGTAAAACACAAAAGGATGGATAAAAGGTAAAAAATCCAGCTCCATGTTGCAAGATTCGACTCACTGATAACAAGTTATACCTGAAACTGGGAACATAAAAAACATGCGGCAAAACAACATCCTTGCTAAGCCTTATCTCTCCCACCATGTTGACTTTCTTAATTGATCCATCTGGTAGACTAACTGTAGATGCCCTCTTCACCGGACCTAGCTTATTAAACAAACACGCATTGCCTGAAATATGTATGCTAGCCCCAGTATTCACTATCCAACACGAGTTCTGTATTTCTTGATTGCCTAGTTTCTTTTCAAGAGCAGAAATATTACCTGCAAATTCTGCACCAAAGTTTACTTTCTCCATGGTTGATACTTGCATTTGTTCTTTCATCAATTTTGACAGTTCCTGTTGAATAATCGCCCTCATGCTCAATCCACCAGTATCATCATCACTGTCCTCCAACGGTGTCTCTGCCAAGTTAACCTTGCGTACTTTGCCACCAGATTTTTTTGGTGATTTTTAAGATCAACATACCAGTCAGGATAGCCATGTATCTTAAAACAAGTGTCCCGAGTATGTCCATCCATTTTGCAAAATGAACATTTTTTATCCTCTTTATCAGCTTTCTAGTCCTTTTTCTTTCCATTTCCTTTTCCCGAACTAGAATTCTTTATTTGCCCTGAGCCAACCATAAGTGCATTCCCTTCTGTAGTCTCCCCAAAAGAATCCAAAACCTGCTTTTGTCTCTCCACATTCATCAGCATAGAGTATACTTTGTCAATATTAGGATAAGACTCCATCATAAGAATCTGGTTCTTGACATGGCTATACGAGTCATTCAGTCCCATTAAGAACTGAATAATCTTTGCATTATCATTGAGTTTCATGATCTTACCAGAAACGTCACAAGTGCAACAGCCACAGATACATTGTGGAACAAGTACGATACACTACAATTCGTCCCACAGTTTGCATAGTTTTGTGAAATACATGGAAAGACTGGAGTTACCTTGTGATATACTGCCAATCTCTCGTCGGATTTGATATTCTTGAGGGCCTGTAGAATCACCAAAATGATTTGCGAGCTTATCCCATAGATCTTTAGTAGAGGACACGTAAAGAAATGCATCATGAAAATCTTTAGTCAGTGAGTTTAGAATCCAAGATTCCACCATAGCATTGGCACTCATAATCTCCTCGTAATCTACCGCATCCTCAGCTGGAATCTGAATCTTGCCAGTGATATAGTCGAGTTTATGTTTAGCTGCTAAAGCTTTCTTTATAGACGTACTCCATGTTTTGTAGTTGAGTCCATTCAGGGGAGTAGTGACAAGACTAGCACTAGGATTATCAGTATCTTTCTTTGTTGTCATCTTCACACTTGTATGTGTGAAAACCGTTCTCCAATCAAGGTTCCGACGTCTTGGATCTACGTTTTGTGATGGTTACTACTGTGGCTCTGATACCATATGAAGAATGAACAAAGCACTTGGTAGTGAGAGAACAATTGTCTCACACATTCAATCGTATATCTAACTAAGCTCAAAAAGAAGCTTAAATAATGTTTTGTACAAAGAGAAAAATAGTTACCAGCTAGCATACAAACTACTCCGTAACAGTAAACTAACGTTAGTCGTCTATCACTACTAATCATCTACGGTAACTACTACAGTAACTACAGAATATGAGAGAACGAATAATCTTTACATCGTTGTGGGTGAACTTTCATAAGATCCCCCTTAAATATTAGTCGACTGATGGATTAATTTCCCTCGCGAGTTTCATCAAAAAACCTTTGTAAATGGACGAAGCAACATCGACCAGGTGTAGAGTGGGCTATGATCGCATCTATGACTTAAGACATGAGTTCCCCGATGAGGACCCCCTCCTTATGTTAGGAGAAAATGATCAACAAATTGAAGATTCAATTAGGGTCTCCTATCAATGAAGACACTCCGCCACCCAACAAAGGAAGGTTTTGGCGTCCAACAAGAAGATCATTTGTAAGGTGTGCTCATCAAGAATTGATGGAGCTCTCAAAAGATTTTTGGAAAAAAAAACAAAATTGAATGAGTTGGATAAGGCAACTGAGAACAATGGAACCTCATCATCCCAAGGGGAATTTTTAGAGGTTCAATTTGAGTAGGTAGATGGAAGTTTATCGATAGACATAGATGGTGAATCTACACTTCAGGAGGCTCCAGCAAAGAAGATTCAGACGCAAAAGGCAAGCAAGTCAGGTTCCAAGAGTATTCAAAAGGAGATTAATGACCCTTCTACACATCCGTTTACTCTAGCACTTCTAGAGGAAGATTTAAAAATTGTCGACAGAAGCAAGTCAGACCGAAAGGCCAAGAAAAAATCAAAACAATTTCTGAACATGTCCTTTTTTTTCCTTGAATGTTAGGGTGTTGAATGATCCAGAAAAGCAATTGCTAGTGCATGACTATATGAACAACTTAAAATTAATGTTTTGGCTTTTGGAAAGCAGAATGAGGTCACATACTTGATCTCCAAAACATTCTAATCATCTGGGGCGTACAATAGTGGCTTATAACCCCTACTTTGGTCAACATCCTTACAGACATATCTCCATCCAAAGCATCGGTGTGATGGTGGATATAAGTGAACTAGGAACAATTTGGATCTGTTGGATATCTCTCTTTTTTCTACATTTTCAATAGCAGAGTACAAGAGTATATAAAGATACACAGAAGGCTATTCTAAGGAATACATGATCTAAGGCTAATAATTATGGTTGACCCCTTTAACTTAGGGATTTTACAATGAGATACTTTCTATAAATACTCTGCTTAGATCTTTCTAAATTAACTTGTATGATAGCTTATGCTAACACTCCCCCTCAGGTTGGTGCATAGATATTTCTAATGCCCAACTTGTTAAGTAAGATGTAGAAATTTCTGCTAGATACAATTTTGTGAGGACATCCGCTAGCTGGTCTTTTGACTTGACAAATGGGAACTGAATAATTTTTTCTTCAAGATTTTGTTTAATAAAGTGCCTATCGACCTCCACGAGCTTAGTTCGATCATGTTGGATAGGATTGTGAGAGATGTCAATAGTTGCCTTATTGTCACAAAATAAGCTCATTTATGCACTGGGAGCAAAGCCTATCTCAGTCAGCAGTCTTCTCAGCCAAAGCAATTTGCATACACTCTTAGCCATACCTCGAAATTCTCCTTCGACACTAGATAGAGCAACAACCTTTTGTTTCTTACTCCTCCACGTAACGAGATTTCCTCCTACAAAGGTGAAGTAGCCTTCCTATTTGAGATATTTCCTGCCCAATCTACATCGGTGTATCCATTAACATTCAAATGATCATTTTTCCTGAACATTAGTCCTTTCCTGGGAGAGAACTTTAAATACCAAAGAATTCTAGTTACTGCATTCATATGTGCTTCACTAGGATGGTGCATGAACTGGCTCACTATGTTTACAGCGTAGGCAATGTCAGGTCGAGTGTGAGACAAGTAAATAAGCTTGCCGACTATTCTTTGGTGCCTCTCCTTGTCAATAGGTACTTGATCGGCATATATCCCAAGTTGATGATTTTGGACAATAGGAGTTTCTGCTGGTTTACACTCTAGCATCTCTACCTCAGATGATAAGTCTAAAACATATTTCCTTTGAGATAAAAAATATACCCTGCTTTGATCTGGATATCTTAATTCCCAGGAAGTATTTGAGTCTCCCTAGGTTCTTCACTCAAACTCAGCCGACAATTGTTTTTGAAGCTTGGAGATTTCTTCTTTGTCATCACCTGTGATGATTATGTCATCTATGTAAATAATTAGTGTTGTCAGTTTTCTCGATTGGTGTTTTAGGAAAAGCGTATGATCTGAATTACTTTGCTGAAAGCCATATTTTTTCATAGCTGCACTGAATCGGTCGAACCATGCATGGGGTGATTGCTTTAAACCATATAACGCCTTTTTTAGTTTGCATACTACTTTATCTTAAGGAGTTGCCAAGTACCCAGGAGGAATGTTCATGAAAACTTCTTCTTCTAGATTACCATGGAGGAATGCATTCTTCACATCAAATTGATGTAGCGGCCAATCTAAATTTGCTGAAAGAGATAATAAAACTCTAACAGTGTTTAGTTTTGCTACCGATGAGAACGTTTCTTGGTAATCTATACCATATGTCTGTGTGTAATCCTTTGCCATGAGTCTCGCCTTATATCTATCAATGGATCCATCAGCATTGTATTTAATAAAGAAGACCCATTTGCACCCTACTATTTTTTTCCCTCGAGTAATAAGGCCACCTACCAAGTTTCATTTTTTTCTAAGGCCTTCAGTTCTTCTTTTATTGCTTGACTCCATTGTGGATCAAGTAGTGCTTCTTCTACATTTTCAGGAAAGTAATCTGAGGACAGTTTATGTGCAAAGGCCTTGAGTGGTTTGGACAGCCTGTGAGTGGACACATAGTTAGCTATAGGATATTTGGATCTTCTATCTTCTGCTTCCTGAGAGTATCAGCTTGGTGGTTTGCCACGGTTCTATCTTACAGGCAATACATATTGCACAGTACTGTTCACGTTATAAGTAAAAGAAGATATGGCAGGGAGGCTTACCTCGGCGATATTCTTAGGAGCGGGGCCTTCAAGTACTAAAGAGGGGGAACTATCATTGGTTATTGCATCTGAAGTCATATCATTGACATGTGCTAGTTTTTCGATATATTCCATATTACATGGTTCTTTAACAGTTGGTTCTTCTGTTGGAGAGTGTTTCTTAATTGACCTTACCTCAGTATTTCCCTCAATAGGTTGTTTTGTGACCCCTTCCGATTCTAGCCATGTTGTTGCTAGCCAATTCACCTCTTCATTTTGAATCTCCCCCTGAAGAGATGATTTGGTGGCAGGTGATGGATAAAAAGTCCCCATTTTGAGAAAGGTGACATCTACGGTGATGTATGTACGTTTAGTGATGGGGTTGAAACATCTATACCCTTTCTAATGTAGAGCATAGCCCAAGAAAAGACATCGCACTGCATATGAATCTCACTTGGTTCGCTGGTTCTTATGGAGATGAACGAAGGTAACGTAGCCAAAGATTCGGGGGTGGAAGCATTAGCACAGTGGGTAGAGATGTATGGCTGGAGAGAACCTGCAAGGTGGTCCGAAATTGTAGGACTTTGGAAGGAATTCTATTAAGCAAATATACGATTGTGGTAACTGCATCATCCCAGTGTCGAGAGGGCACATGTGCTCCAATTAATAATGCTCGTGTTGTCTCTAAGATATGTCAATTTTTTCTCTCTGCAATGTCGTTTTGTTGAGGAGTTTGGGGACAAGAAGTTTCATGAATGAGACCATGGTGCTGAAAGTAAGTTTAGAATTTTGTATTGACATATTCTTCACCATTATCAGTACGGAGGGCCTTAATCTTGGTTGAAAATTGCGTTCGAATCACTATATGAAATGATTGAAACACACCAAACACTTCATCTTGCCATTTAAGTAGATACAACCAAGTCATTCGCGTATAATCGTCAAAAAATATAACAAACCATTTATTTCCAGATGGAGTAATAATATAAGAGGGTCCCCATACTTCTGAATGGATTAAAGAAAAAAGGCATAGGATAAGGAACTCTATGATTTTTGGCTACAATACATGTTTTAGATTTGAAAGATTATGGTTGTAATGTAGAAAATAGGGCTGGAAAGAGATGCTGCAAATATCCAAAAGAAGGATGTCCTAAGCGGTTATGAAGAAGCCAAATTTGTCATTCCTTATCACTGGTGTGCAGAGTGTGATTTGCTTTCTCTCAACTGAAGTCATCCATGTAGTAGAGTCCCCCTTTTTAGTACCACGCCCAATGATCTCCTTGGTGAGAATATCCTGAAGAAGACAGAAAGTAGGATACATTAATACAACACAATTGAGATCGGTTGCGGCTTGAATAACAGAGAGTAATTTATTTAATAAGGATGGAACAAGTAAAGTATGGTTTAGGGAAAGAGAGGAGGATAGTGCCACTGTCCCCGCTCCTGTGATAGGATATTAGAATCCATTAGCATTTGCAATACAAGTTCTCCTAGGCTGAGTGATATGAGAGAAATCATAGGAATCAAAAGTCATGTGATCGGTAGCTCCGGAATCTATAATCTACATGCCTTCATCGTAACCATGAGATGTGACCAAATATTGTCCAGAATTACCTTGATCACTAAGGGTAGTGAGAGGATTTATTGATTCTGGTTGAATAATAAGAGATAATTGTGGTTTTGCACTTGCAATGACTGCCCTTCCTGTGTCTTCATTTGTGCCAATCCCCTCACGCTTTTTTGTGCTTGAAAATCATTCCACCACTCAGGATACCCGTGTAACTTAAAGCAAGTTTCACAAGCATGTTTTACGTTGCCACAATGGTTGCATTTCGTGCCATCAGATTAAGGTTTTGATTTCAGTTTGTCAGGTTTGAATCCTTTAGATGCCATAACCGTACCTGGAGTAATATCACTACCTGATGTCCTGACTACTTGCCTAATGTCTTCACGTCGAACATGAGCATATGCTTGCTCAACTGTAGGAAAGGGTTGTAATTAAAGAACATCACTTTGAATCTTGTATAGCCGATCATCTAAGCCATCGAGGAAGATATAGACTCTATCTTCCTGTAAGATGGAATTACACTTCTGAATATCTCCTGTACCTGTCATTGGGTTAAGATGACGAAAATCAATTTTGTGCCATAAATGTTGAAGATCATTATAATATTTTTCAATGGAACCACCCGCCTGCTTCATGTGATTTACACGACGTCGAAGGTCCTATACTTAGGATGTATCGTTCCCATCAAAATATGTTGTAGCAATTGAGTCCCATACATGTTTAGCAGTCATGAATCGAATAAAATTACCAATCAACGAGGGGTCCATTGAGTTAATCAACCATCCTTTGACAATGGCATTTTTAGTTTTCCATTTTCGGAACAATGGATCTGTTTCAAGAGGTTGTGGAGATTCACCAGTAATATATCCCAATTTGTCTTTTCCTGAGATATACATCTCAACAACTTAAGACCATAAAGCATAGTTGGAGCCATTCAACTTGATGCCAATAGGAGCATTCGGAAAATCAGATGGGGTTTTAGAGGAGGTCTAGACTTTGTTCAAGACCTCTGTTATTTTATTTGTCCAGTCATCGAGACTGGAGTCTGTCATGGTTGCTGAATGTGAGAATTTTTGATCAGTAGGTGGACGGAGCAAAGATCCTAGGAACCTACTCTGATACCATGTTAGATATCTCTCTTTTTCTATATTTTCAATAGCAGAGTACGAGAGTATATAAACATACACAGAAAGCTACTATAAAGAATACATGTTGGACCCTGAACTTTTTCTTGGAAGTTTGATTTATTAAATGAAATTAAATGAGGAATTAGTGGTATTTAAGTTTTGATTTGGGTAATGTTAATTGGAGCAATTGTAATGATATTTTGAGGTTAATGCATGAAATGGGTGTTTTGTGTATGTTTGTGTTAAATTATAGATATGGTTTAAGATTGTGTATGATTTGTGTGAATGAGGAATTGGCATGTGTTTTACTTCCTTCATGAGTTTGCTGTTGGGTAATGGCTTTGAAATAGCTATTTGGAGATTTGAATTGTGTTTGAGATGAATTAGTTGAAGAGTATGTAAAAGTAGAAGGATATGTGAAGTTGATTTGTTGATATGTGAAGTTGATGTGTTAGAATGGTGTTCAGAAACTTCAATGGCACAATTGTATTGATCTAGGTGTAATTGGCCAAAGTAGTCTTAATGAAAGTTGTAGCCTGTGTTTTCAGCTTTCTAATGCCATAAAGTATGCAATTTTTCGATATCGGGGCTAGGTGTAATTGAAGAATTGATTTATTTTAGGATTGATTTTCCAGGTCAGAACATTTGAGTGACATTTTGACCCTCTTAAAGTTAGAAATTGCTCTTAGGGTCTTCATGAGAATTGTAGAGCTTGTTTTTTATCTTTCCATCGATATAAAGTATGAAATTTTTGGACAAGGAAATATGAAGTTATGATTTTTAGAAGTTTATGTTACTGTTTGGGATGATTATTAGGGGACAGAAACTTTGAAGTGATGTTTGGCTATCGTAGAGGCCGAACTGATTTTTTTGTCTTTCATGAAAGTTGTAGAGCTTCCTTTTAGCTTTCTATTGATATCAAATTTGTTAAATTTTGAGTTAGGGTTAAAGAGTTATGATGTTTGGAAGTTTTGATACTGTTTAGGATGAAGTTTGCCGATTAGTCACATTTGAGTGAACTTTTGACCCCTTTGAGACCGAGCTTATTGTTGAGTCCTTCACGAAAATGGTATACCTATCTTTTAGCTTTCCAATGGTACCAAGTTTGCAAAATTTTGAGTTTGGAGTCAAAATTTATGAGTGTTAGAAGTTAGGAGGTCAGGATCGCTTGGTCGAGCGTCCGAGCGCCCCGCGTGGGCGAGCGCCCGAGTGGGCGTGCTGGCAGGCGCCTGCCGCTCGGCCGATTTTGGCCTCCCTCCCTCCCTCCATTCTTTTGGCCATAACTTTTTCGTCCGACATTCGATCGATCTGATTTCTGAAGCGTTGGATTCCTAAGACATTCCTCTTTTCTCTCCATGTTAAGTTTATAATTTTTGAGATTTAACTGAGGAATACCGATCGACCTAAATTGGGATGATCGATTAAAAGGTTGTGAGCTGGATGTTTGTCTGAACATACTTTAGTATTTTGGAGCTATCTTTATCTATAGAGCTTGTATTGATTTGATTCTTGTTTCATATTAACATAGAGACATTGGGATACAATTTATCTCAAGGAGACGATCAGCAATTCAGTCCTTAAGATGTTCAATTTTGGGAGTGACTTTGGTGATAGTGTTCAGTCTTGGTTTAGTGTTGGTCTGAAAGTGTTTTGGCCATAACTTTTTCGTCAGACCTCCGATCCATCTGATTCTTGAAGCGTTGGATTCCTAAGCTATCTCTCTATCTTTACATGAAAATTTATGATTTTTTAGATCAAATTGAGGAAGACTGATCTACTCAAATTGGGATGATTGATTAAAAGAGTATGAGCTGGTTGTTTTCTGAACATGGTTCAGTATTTTGGTGATATCTTGAGCTATAGAGCTCCGATCGAGTTGATTCTTGTTGAAAATTAAAATAGAGACATGGGGCTACAACTTAGCTTCTAAGACTTTTAATTTCGGAAGCAAAGTCGGTAATGGTTTTCAGTCTAGATTTTGTAAGAGCAAAAAGTATTTTGGCCATAACTTCTTCATTTCTGAACCGAATTGAGTGTTTTTGGTGTCGTTAGAAACGTAAGACATAGAGGAACATTTCTCTATAAGAAAGTTTTGTTAAATTACTTCATTTACCTGATCGAAATAAGGAATCAAGATGTCAGTTTTTAAGGAAAAAAAAGGAAGGGCATTATTGGAAGATCACTGAAGGTTTTAAGTTACAAGGCATATATGTAAGGGCATAAGGGTCCTTTCTTGCTCATTAATGGCAAAATGGGAAAAAATACATGTGGGTTGGCTTTATAAGGAAGGAGAAGCACGAAGATTACAGAAGAGAAAAACAAAGAAGAGAGGGAAATGAGAAGAGTGTTTCGGTGGAGATAAAGAAAGAAGAAAGGTATTAAGGTTTCGATTTTCTTGTATATATGAGAGATTTGTGTTTTCTAAGCTCAATTTGAGTAATTATGTTTTTATGATGTTGAATTCGGGTGAATTTGGTTTAGGAAATTTTAATTTGGAGGAAAGAAGGAAGCTTTGGAGAAATTGAAGCATTGGACAAGTTTCTAGCATGGATATGAGATGGGTACCACGTTTATAATTTGAATTATGAGCCACTAAAATGTTTTCGAAAAATCAAGAAGCTAAAATGATTTCAAA
>JANIHZ010115662.1:0-15152 GCA_027478365.1 Erythroxylum rufum | reverse complement strand
TGGAGTTGAATGGAAGAGATAATTTAGGTAGAAGATGAGTTAGATGTAAAGTATTGAAAGTTTGAAAATCTGGAAAAATATTCACTAAGTATGCTTCAGTCTTTTAGCCACAACGTTTTCTCTAGTTTTCTAAATGAGATGATTCTTGATTTGAATTAAACTAGAGATATAGGGCTACATTTCTTATAAAGACATCCAATTGCAATTCTGTCTCTAAGGATCTCAAAAGTTGTCATGAAGTTAAGAATTTTGTGCAGTACGTTGTTGTATGAAAGGAAATCCTTCTTTGGACTTTAGGGGCAAATTTGGAATAGATATAAATAGATTTAGCAAAAATGCCTTTTGGAAAGTTGTATTTCTTTCTTTTATCTTTCCAACGGTATATAGAATGGAAATTTTGGACATCGGAGATGAAAGTTATGATCTTTATAAGTGGAGACGTTCTAGACACAAAAGTAAGATGAAGTGAAAGTAAGACGAAGTTACTGTTCATCCAATTCGTCTTAGTACTGTTCATCCAATTCGTCTTAGTACTGTTCATCCAATTCGTCTTATCACTGTTCATCCAATTCGTCTTAGTACTGTTCATCCAATTCGTTTTATCATTGTTCATCCAATTCGTCTTATTACTGTTCATCCAATTCGTCTTATTATTGTTCATCCAATTGGCTTTAGTACTGTTCATCCAATTCGTCTTATTACTGTTCATCCAATTCGTCTTATTACTGTTCATCCAATTCGTCTTAGTACTGTTCATCCAATTCGTATTATTACTGTTCATCCAATTCGTCTTAGTACTGTTCATCCAATTCGTCTTATCACTGTTCATCCAATTCGTCTTATTACTGTTCATCTAATTCGTCTTAATAATGTTCTTTTAAGACAAAGCAAAAGTAAGATGAAGTCATTGTTCATCTTCTGACTTCTGTTCTATTTTTGAGCCTTTAAAACATTGAATTGGCCTTCAAGGTCTTCATGAAAGTCGTAGACCTCGAAGTCTTCTTTCCAATGGTCTAAAAATTAAATCAATCTGACATTTCTTGTGAAAGTTATGGGAATCGAACCAAAACAGGTTCATTTTGATTGAAGTCATAAACATGGTTGCTTCTTTTGGCCATAACTTCTTCTCTAGACCTCCAAATGACTTGACTCTTGAACCATTGGTTTTGTAAGACATTGATCTACATCTCCATAAAGAATCATAGCTATCTCAATTGAATAGAGAAAGATTGAGTGAAAAGAGTGGTATGGGTACAGTGAGTGTGCTCGGGACTACAAATGGTATGAAAAAATTGGAATCTAATTCAGTCTCTAAGATGTTTAAATTCCAAATGAAAATTTCCCGAGATTATCATGAACATGCATTGTATATAATTCATGCCATACATCTGTATTTTCGAATACTTATGATGGTGCAAATTGTGATATTATGTTTATTATTTGCTATAGAAGGGCAACTGGAATGTCAACCTCCAGACGTTGCCGGATCTTCCAGGCATTAGCTTCGGGAGCAACTTGTGAGTCAACCTAGATGTTTTCCTAGGATTGATTTGATTTGATTCGTTACACTTCCAATATTATTAAATTGTTTATGATCTGTTTCCAAATTCTAGACTTGAAATCTGAGGAGTATAATAGTTGGGCATGTATTGGAAGTGCTTTGGTTTAATGTGAAACCCTGTACGATATATGTGATTCTCAACGTAAGTTGAATGTCGGATTTAGGTCCAATGATAATTAGTTCTGATTAAACATCATATGTGATTATTTGATATGGCATAATCAGTATTGATGCATTTCATAAAATGCATGCTCAAATAAAGGCGTTGTGACTTGAGTAGCCAGTTTGAAGCGCTTCCACGTAGAGCTTTGCTCCGTAATACATGTTTCTGCACATAGAGCTATGCTCCGTGATTCTGTTCTGACTGAACCCTATGGGCCAATATTTGTATAAGTATGTGATAGGCACTCAGTCACAACAATAAGAACGAATGTGAGTCTCATTTATATAACATTCATATAAGACATAAATTCTTCGAATAATTTGCAAAGTTGTAATGAGTGACCATGTGATATGCCATATTATGTGAGTATCTGAATAATAATTACATGTTCTGAATGAATATCTGTGACATACGTGATGTGTGTTTATAATCCGATAAAATCATCAATGATAGTTCACTCATTGAGTTTGCAAAACTCATAAAAAATGACAATGTGATTTTTCAAGTATGAGACAGGAGACCTAGTTCCTTAGTCAAGACTTAAGGAATCTTTTAGATAGAAAAATGGCTCAGAGGTTTGTCAACTGACACTAGAAGTGCTGTAGCATTTATTTTGTAGTTTGTCAGCACCTATAAGAGGTTTTGTAAATATTTGTATGATGGAAACAGTGTAAGAATTGTGAATGAATGCAATCAATAGTTTTAAAATTTAGTGACTTTTGAGTATGTTAGATGATGCCATGTGTAAGTTGGATTGTCATATGTAAGTTGGATTTGCTTGTGCTCCAACATACCATTATCATAGGGTATGTATTTGAATGTCCTTCGGGTATTCGGGTATTTGCTCTATGGTAGCGGGATGTTGCATTTTTTGGTATCAGAGCATAGTTTGACATCTTTAGGGTCAAATATGAGTTGAGATTTGATAAACAGTGAGATATTCCGATCGTGATCATATTGGAGAGTCAGCTGACATGGAGTCTGTAGGAGTCAATTTAGAGTCTCCTGTACCTGAGTTTGCTCAGATGCTTCCAATAATTTTCGAGAGGCGAGAAAGAAGATATGATAAGCTGAGATGAGAAAGTAGGGGGCTGTATACTTCTATGGAAGTATAGACCCGGTTGAGGCAGAAGGGTGGCCAAAGCGAACTGAAAAGTGTTCGATCAGATGGACTGTGAGCCAGATGAGAGATTCGACTATGCTGTCTCACTCCTGCAAGGTCCTGCATATCAGTGGTGAAAAACTGTTTCGGACAGCACCACTAGACCTTGTAGCTTGACCTAGGAGGATTTTCTGAGGGTGTTCTGAGAGAACTACATGCCGAAGATTTACATGGATCGAAAAATGAAGGAATTTTTAAGTTTGAAACAGGGCAAACTCACAGTGGTAGAATATAAGATAAAATTCAATGAGTTAATAGGGGTATGCAACCGCATAGATTCCAACTGAGCAAGATAAATGTAGGCTGTTTGAGGACGGTTTGAATATGGAAATTAGAACGAGGCTTGCTATCTCTAACTTGGGCAGTTTTACAGAACTCCGAGCAGCCTCGATCAGAATTGAACAATTGTTGAAAGATGGTCAGGCAGAGAATAAACAGGAGGTTAAAGGTAAGAGGCAGGATGAGTCTCAGGCTGATTTTGGAAGAAGCTTCAGAAAGCATCATAACAGATCGTCTTAATTCTAGTCTAGATCGAGATAATCTAGATCCCGAGGAAGAGGTAGATTTGTTCAGTCTGGAGGAGGCAGATGACAGATGCCTGCCAGTCAGTCGCACTGTGGTAAAAAGCATGGTGGTAAGTGTTGGCAGATATCAAGAGCATGTTTTCGATGTGGCTCATGTGAGCATCAGGTCAAAGATTGCCCTGAGATGTTGGAAACACAGTCTAGAGCTAGAAGAGAAACTATGACTGAGACTATAGTTCAGTAGAGTAGAACTGGTAGACCTGCATAGAGTGGCAGAGGTAGAGGTAGGACTCAGTCAGTAGGGCCCAGTGTTAGGATTGAGGCGCGGAGCAACCAGCAGTAATCTCAGGCCAGGGTCTACACCATTACCAGACAGGAGGCGCAGGACTTCCCAGATGTAGTAGCATATTTGTTGAATGTTTTTAATTTTGAAGCATATGCATTGGTAGATCCAGGATCTACACATTCATTCATCACCCCACATCTGGCATCTAGATTGCATTATGTTGAGCGTGAGACACTGAAATGTGGATTAATAGTGAGTACTCTAGTGGGTAGCACAACAGTGATTGGTGAGGTATGTAAGAGGTGTATAGTTCGGATTGATCAGGTATAATTAGAAGCTGATTTGATTATATTGTAGCTGAGAGAGATAGACCTCATCTTAGGCATAGATTGACTCACTGCTCATAGGGCAGTGATGAATTGTTATACTAAGGAAGTAATGCTTGAATCCTCTAATCAGCCGAGAGTGGTGTTTCGAAGAGTTAGTCAGGCAGTGCCAGACCGACTAATTATATTTCTGAGTGCTTTAAATTTGATTCGAGATTGATGTGAGGCTTATCTGGCCCACGTGGTTGACACTCGGAATGAACAAGCCGTTTGGGATATTCCAGTTGTTAGGAATTTCCTGGTTGTGTTTCCTGCAAAATTACCAGGTTTACCCCTAGAAAGGGAGACATAGTTTATTATAGACATAGTTCCAGGTACTGCTCTTATATCAATACTCCCATATAGGATGGCACCTATTGAACTGAAGGAACTGAAAACCTAGTTGCAGGAGTTGTTAGATAAGGGTGTCATCAGGCCTAGTGTGTCACCTTGGGGAGCTACGATATTGTTTGTAAAGAAGAAAGATGGAACCCTGAGATTGTGTATTGATTACCGGCAGTTGAATCAGATAACAATCAAGAATAAATACCCATTGTCGAGGATTGATGATTTATTTGACTAGTTACAGGGAGCTCAAGTGTTCATAAAGTTATACTTGAGATCGGGATATTACCAGCTGAAAATAGCTGAAGCGGATGTTCCCATTAGTGCATTTAAAACCAGATATGGGCACTTCAAGTTTCTGGTAATGCCATTTGGATTGACTAATGCTCTGGCGGCTTTTATGGCTCTAATGAATAAGGTATTCCAACCTTATTTAGATCAGTTTGTAATTATTGTTTTTATTGATGACATTTTGGTGTACTCGAAGTGTAGAGAATATCGTGTGGCACATCTGAGATTGGTTCTTCATACAATGAGGGAGAAACAACTATATGCCAAGTTTACAAAGTGTGAATTTTGGCTTGATCAAGTAGTCTTTTTGGGTCACATAGTGTCTCGACAAGGCATTCAGGTAGATCAAAAGAAAATATAAGCAATAATGAAGTGGGAGGCTCTGAAGAATGTGTATGAGATCCGGAGTTTCCTTGGATTAGCTGGGTATTACAGAAGGTTTGTCGAGGGGTTTTCACTGATTTCGGTCCCTTTGACAAAACTTTTGAAAAAAAATGTGCCTTTCAGATGGAGTGAAGATTGCTAGAGGAGTTTTGACGAGCTTAAGTATCGGTTGACTACAGCACCAGTGTTAGCTATTCTGTCTAGTTCTGGAGGTTATGTTGTGTACGACGATGCATCACATCTCACATCAGGGTCTAGGATGTGTATTAATGTAGCATGGTAAAGTAATAACATATGCATCGAGACAATTGAGGTCTCATGAATTTAATTATCCAGTTCATGATCTGGAACTTGCTTCAGTAGTATTTGCTTTGAAAATTTGGAGACACTACCAGTATGGAGAGACTTTTCAGGTGTTTACTGATCATAAAAGTTTGAAGTATTTGTTGAGCTAGAAAGAGTTAAATATGAGACAGAGGAGATGGTTAGAATTGTTGAAAGATTATAATTGTACAATTGAGTATCATCCTGACAAAGCTAATGTTGTAGCTGATGTATTGAGTAGGAAATCATACAGCAGTGTGGCACAAGTACATGTATCGAGATTACCTAGCCTAGTTCAGTTGAGGGCACTAAATGTTGATTTGAGTTTGGAGCAGAATGATACATTGATAGCTACTTTAAAGTTGAGACCTGTTTTGGTTGAACGAATCAAAGAGGCTCAGAGCAGAGATCCAGATTTAGTGAAGTTAATTGAGAAAATGAAAGTGAATATGGATTCTGAATTTGAAGTGAGAGATGATACTTTAAGGTTAAAGCAAAAATTATGTGTGCCCAATGTTGATAATTTGAGGAAAGAGATTTTGGAGGAAGCACAGCTTATGCTATGCATCCTGGTACTACTAAGATGTATAACACGTTGAAACAACATTACTGGTAGCCAGGTATGAAAAAGCAAGTAGTAGAGTTTGTGTCTAAATGCATAACTTGTCAGCAGGTTAAGGCTGAACATCAAGCTCCGGCAGGAAAATTACATTTGTTACCTATTTCGGAGTGGAAATGGGAACGAATCACAATGGATTTCATTATGGGTTTGCTGAGGACTCTGAGGCAACATGATACCATTTGGGTCATTTTTGATAGACAGACCAAATGGGCTCATTTCTTACCAGTGAGGGAGAATTATTCATTAGATCAGTTGGCTCGGCAATATGTAAATGAAGTTGTGAGATTGCACAGGGTTCTAGTGTCCATTGTGTTGGACAGGGATCCTCGATTTACCTCGAGATTTTGGGGTAGTTTACAGGCAGCTTTAGGTATAAAGCTAAATTTCGGTACTGCATTTCATCCTCAGACAGATGATCAGAGTGAGAGAACGAATAAGATTGTTGAGGATATGCTCAGAGCTTGTATTCTGGAGTTTCAAGGAGCATGGGACTAGTATGTGGCTTTGATTGAATTTGCTTACAACAATCAGTATCACAGTAGTACCGGTATGGCTCCTTACGAGGTGTTGTACAGTAGGAAGTGTGATTCGCCTCTATATTGGGATGAAGAGGGTCTAAGAATTGTCGAAGGCCCAGAGTTGATTCAAGATAACGTTGATAAGGTAAAATTGATCCGCAACAGAATTAAAATGGCACAAGATAGATAGAAAAGCTATGTGAATCAACACAGGAGAGATATGGAGTATCAAGTTGGTGACAGGTTATTTCTGAGAGTATCACCTTAGCGAGGTTCAGAGATTTGGAAAGAAGAGTAAGTTAAGTCCGGGGTATATTGGTCGAAATAATTGAAAGAATTGGACCATTAGCTTATAAGTTAGCCTTACCTTTGGAAATGGCTCGGATACATAATGTGTTTCATATAAGCATGCTTAGGCGATATCTGTCAGATCCAACTCATGTGATACCGACTCAGTAGATTGAAGTCTCTAGTAATCTGAGCTATATTGAGGAACCTGTGAGGATAATTGATTACCATAATAAGCAACTGAGGCACCGAGTGATCCTGATGGTGAAAGTCTTTTGGAATAATCATTCGAGTGAAGAAGTCACATGGGAAACGGAGGAGCACATGAGGAATCAGTACCCCTACCTATTTGATCATTCAGGTAAGAATTTCGAGGATAAAATTTTTGTTAGGAGGGGAGAGTTGTAACATCCCGTTACCCATGTTAGGGTTAGAATAGTAAATTATGAGGCATTTTTGAGAAATTAAGAAAAATGCACATCATGCATAAGTTAAGTATGACATGCACTTTTTTGCACATTTATATGACTGTAAATGCATTCATTGACATTTTCCGAGTATAATTAGATTGAGTTGTGATTATTGGAAGTTTTTGAGAATTTGAATTTTATTTATATTGGAAATATTATTGATTAGTGGAATTATGATATTTTTGAATTTTGGTGATTTTTAGAAGTTATGAATTTTTATGGAAATGGGAAAAAGGAATCAAAAGAAGATTAGAGATAGTTGTATTGTA
Source organism: Erythroxylum rufum (assembly GCA_027478365.1). Classification (NCBI taxonomy): domain Eukaryota; kingdom Viridiplantae; phylum Streptophyta; class Magnoliopsida; order Malpighiales; family Erythroxylaceae; genus Erythroxylum; species Erythroxylum rufum. The sequence continues at coordinate 7,580 of JANIHZ010115662.1, read as the reverse complement.
GAGATAGAATTAATGGAGTTAGTTTCAAAAAAAACTTAGTTTGAGTTAGACCTTAGGAAAAGTGACAAGTGTTAAGTTGCTTTTATAATATTTCATAAGTAAGTTTTGATGTTTGAGAGTTAAATGACTAAGTTTTTCCTATCATCACCTTTTCCGAATTTCTTCCCATACACAAAGTTTTACATCAAACTCCTTCTGAGAGTTAACTTTGTTTTTTTTCATATCCCTCACCACTTCCCCCATTGCTAAGTGTTCTTTTGCCTTAAGAAAAACTAGAAGATGGTTAATATTCACAGTGGATTACGTGTTTTACATGGAGATTAGGCTTTGGGATAGTTGAAGATTTTGAAATTTTTAACAAGTATTGAGAAAATCTTTTAGAATTATGGATTTATCAAATGAATTTGATGAATTCACTGTCATCTGCATGAGCATGGGGTTTACGTGTAGATATTCATAAACACAACATTGATGGGATGAAAATATGGATATAGTGTTATTTTAGTTTTGATGATTATTAATGATCAGGTGATGTGGAAATGATTTTTGGAGTTTGAAATAGCAATAAAATGGTGTATAAGATGAGTGTAGAAAATTAAAGAATGAAAAAGTGGTATGCTCTATTTTCTGTTTCTTCACTGTGCATGTATATATATGTGTGTGTGTGTTTACGTGGGTAAGTGAAAGCTTTAGGGATGATCAAGAAAATGAATTTTGAGTTGGGAATAATTGTAAAATGATGATCTGAAATGGGAATGAGTGTATAATTGAAAGTTGAGAGGAAAATAGAAAAAAATGAACAAAAGTTGAAAACGCATTGAATGGTGTATAGCAGAACATGAAGAATCAACTACTGATATTTGTTTCTTTGACGATTTCGATGGAACTTGGTTAAAATTTTCTTTTTAAAGGTAGTGTGGATTGTGTGAATGAGTTTAGTTAAGTGTAGTAGAATGGAAATTGAAGTGATGGTTTTTGAAAAGTGGAAGTTGTCTGAACATTCTAGGAATAAACAGTGAGAGTTGATTTTTTGATATGAACTTCTGATCTAGTCCAATTTTCACAAAATGGTCTTCATGAAAGTTGTATATCTTTCTTTTAGCATTATATTCATATAAAGGTGACAAATTTTGGAGTTCTGGATCAATAGTTATGGAGTTTATAAGTTGAGATGTCGATGGAGAAGATGAAGTGGAATTGCACCATCATGCTTGACTTTTGACTTTGGGGTATAGTTAATTTGCACCCTCGTGCTTATGCACGATGGTGACTTTGGGGTATAGCGAATTTACACCCTCGTGCTTATGCACGATGGTGACTTTGGGGTATAGCGAATTTACACCCTCGCGCTTTTTAAAATTTCCCTTTTTCTGAACAACCTTCCTTATTTTGGCCATAACTTCTTCTCTAGACCTCCTAATGACTTGATTCTTAAACCATTAGATTCATAAGACATTTTTCTATCTCTCCACAGAAATTTGTAACATTATGAATTGATTTGAAAAAGATTGATTGAACGAAAGTGAGAGAATATGTTGGAATGGTATGAACTGGTATTGTTTTACTGAACATACTTCGGTGTTTTGAGTATATCGAGATCTATAGGATTCCAAATTAGATTATTTTTTATTTGGAGTAGACTAGAGAAATAAGGGTACAAATCATATGCAAAATTCAAATTTTGATTCAGTCTCTAAGATGTTCAATTTCTGGGTGGAAATTGTGTATAGTATATTTTTTTTGAATAAGAACAGTCTGAAAATGTTTGAGGTATATCTTCCAAATTACTAGACCAATTTGAGTGATTTTAGTGTCAATAGAAACTTAGAACATTGTAGAATAACTTTCTAGAAGGAATTCTTGCCGAATTTTGTCATCTACCTTATTATATTTATTATGCAAAGTTGACCCATATGTGTATTAGAAGAAAAATATCTGAAGTAGTCAATTAAGTTATGAAATGGTTTTGACATTGGTTTATTATGGTTCAAATTATAAGTACACATGGTATTAATGAGGGCTTTGATATCTGAATGAGTTGATAATAAAGATCTCAATAAAGTACCCTGGAATTTTCATTGAACATGCAACGTGCATATTTCACATGCGTACATGTGCATAAAGGGAAATTTATGTATTTGTACAAAAATGTGATATTTGTAAATGAGTTTTGAATGATATAGAGGAACTCATTGGATGCTAGTTAGACATTGCCGGACCATCTAGGCAATAGCATTTTGGAGTATACTATGAGTCATCCTAGATGATTTCCTAAGATTAATTTGATTTGATTTGTTTAAACTTCATATATTACTAAACTGTTTGCAAATTGTTTTTGAATTCCGGACTTAAAGTCCGAGGAGTTTATTAGTTGGGCATGCATTGGAAGTGTTTTGATTTAATATGAATTCTTGAATGACTTTGATTCTCAACGGAAGTAAAATGTCGGACTTAGGTTCGATGAATGTGAAAATTTTGTCTGAGTATTTGTATAAGATTGTGATATATGACATATTTAGTATTTGATGCATTTCATAAAATACATGCTCAGATAAAGGGGTTGTGACTTGAGTAGTTGGTTTGAAGCGCTTCCACATAGAGCATTGCTCCGTGATTTCTGATTCTGCACGTAGAGCTATGCTTCGTGATTCTGTTCTGACTGAGCCCTATGGGCTAGTATTTGTATAAGTTTGTGATAGGCAATCGGTCATAACAATAAGAACGAATGTGAGTCTCATGCATATAACATTCATATAAGACTGAAATCCATGAGTGATTTGCAAAGCTGTAATGAGGGTTGTGCCATGTTGTGTGAGTTATGATGTTCAGAATGAATATCTGTGATATATGTGACATGTGTTTGTCGCCTGGTGAAATCATCAATGATGGTTCACTCATTAAGTTCACAAAACTCATAAAAATTGCAACGTGGCTTTTCAAGTACGAGACAATAGACCTAGTGTTTTAGACAGGACTAAAGGACCCTTTGGATTTTGTTATGGCTCAGAGGTCTATTAGCTGGCCCAGGATTGTGGAGTCTTGTATTTTATAGTTTTTGCTAAAACCTATAAAAGGTTTTGTAAATATTTGTCTAAAGGAAACAGTGTAAATTTAGTGTATGATTAAAATGAAGGGTTTCAAAATTTACTGACTTTTGAATGATGTTAGTGATGCCATGTGTAAGTTTGATTTGTTTTTGCTCTAACATACCATTATCATAGGGTATATACGTGAATGTCCTTCGAGTATTCCAGTACTTGCCATGTGGTGGTGGAATGTTGCATTTTTGGTATCGGAGCATAGTTTGGCATCTTTAGGGACACAATATGATCAATAGTGAGATATTTAGATAGTGATCACACTTTTGTTCTTATAAGTCACCTTTCATAGGCAAATCTAATTAGTGAGTCAGCTGACATGGAGTTTGTAGGAGCCAATAGGGAGTCTCCTGTAAATGAGAGAATCGAGCACATAAGTATTATATGCATAGAGAGATGATATAGGAAGCAATGTATGATATATGAATATTTGTTAGTCATAGTCCCCACGACTGTGGATAGGCACAAAAAGAGAATATTGGTATTCTATTCTAAACGAAGACTTTAGTATGAGATGTAGAATTTGCTATTGAGAGTGTATTCATTTTGTTTGATGTAAAGTATCCAACTATGTGATTGGATTCTTAAATTTGAGGTGACACTTTTACTAATATGAGAAGAAATTAGGCCCATATTATATTATATGCAAATATGTTTATGGGATACAAATTTGATTTGATGAAAGTGTTACCATCAGAAGAAGTTAAGATTGTGAATAAATTGAAATGAGTGAAGAAACTAGCAAAAATGGTTCGACATTGAAATAGGTTAATGTGAAATCAGAAGAAATCAAATGAATGGAGAAGATCATTCGAGAAAAGGAGTCAATTGGGAAAACCAAAAATAACAACATGGGATAGTATTACCTTATTGAGGCATAAATTGCATAAGGAAATTTGGGATATATCTGTTGGAGTTAGCAATGCCCTGACAGTATTATGGTATCGAATATTAAAGTGATCCGAGTAAAATTGTATCAATTAGTGACTATGATAATAGATGATAAATGTGATTCGGGCCGTGAATGATTAACTGGATATGTGAGTGTGATAAGAAATAGTTATAGGATCTGATTCAAATGCATTGTTAGCACAAGAAATGAAAACTTGAATAATCTGAAATGTATTGAGGACACAAACAAGATTATGTGATTCCTGAATAAGTAACTGGAAAACTGATTGATTCCATTGGTGAAAGTCTTTTAAAAGAAACATTCGAGTGTGAAAGTCATATGGGAAATGGAGGAGCACATGAGGAATCAGTACCCCTACCTATTTGATAATTCAGGTAACAATTTCGAGAATGAAATTTTTGTTAGGAGGGGAGAGTTGTAACATCCCGTTATCCATGTTAGGATTAGAACAGTAAATTATAAGGCATTTCTGAGAAATTAAGAGAAATGCATATCATGCATAAGTTAAGTGTGACATGCACTTTTTTGCACATTTATATGACTGTACATGCATTCGTTGACATTTTCCGGGTATAATTAGGTTGAGTTGTGATTATTGGAAAGTTTTGAGAATTTGAATTTTATTTATATTGGAAATATTATTGATTAGTGGAATTGTGATATTTTTGAATTTTAGTGAATTTCGGAAATTATGAATTTTTATGGAAAATAAGAAAAAGGAATCAAAAGAAGATTAGAGATGGTTGTATTGTAAAGATAGAATTAAGGGAGTTAAACTCAAAAGAAACTTAGTTTGAGTTAGACCTTAGGAAAAGTGACAAGTGTTAAGTTTCTTTTATAATTTGTCATAAGTAAGTTGTGATGTCTGAGAGTTAAAAGACTAAGTTTTTCCTATCATCGCTTTCTCCGAATTTCTTCCCATACACAAAGTTTGCCATCAAACTCCTTCCGAGAGTTAACTTTGCTTTTTCATATCCCTCACCACTTCCCCCACTGCTAAGTGTTTCTTTTTCCTTAAGAAAAACCAGAAGATGGTTGATGTTCACAGTGGATTATGTGTTTTACATGGAGTTTAGGGCTTTGGGATAGCTGAAGATTGTGAATCTTTAACAAGTAAGTATTGAGAAAATCTTTTAGAATTACGGATTTATGAAATGAATTTGATGAATTCACTATCATCTGCATAAACATGGGGTTTATGTGTAGATATTCATGAACACAGTGTTGATGGGATGAAAATATAGATATAGTGTTATTTTAGTTTTAATGATTATTAATGATCAGGTGGTGTGGAATTGATTTTTGGAGTTTGAAATAGCAATAAAATGGTGTATAGGATGAGTGTAGAAAATTAAAGAATGAAAAAGTGGTATGCTTTGTTTTCTGTTTCTTCACTATGCATATATATATATGTGTGTGTGTGTGTGTGTGTGTGTGTGTGTGTGTTTACGTGGGTAAGTGAAAGCTTTAGGGATGATCAAGAAAATGAATTTTAAGTTGGGAATAATTGTAAAATGATGGTCTGATATGGGAATGAGTGTATAAATGAAAGTTGAGAGGAAAATAGAAAAAAATGAATAAAAGTTGAAAATGCAGTGAATGGTGTATAACAGAACATGAAGAATCAACTACTGATATTTGTTTCTTTTGATAATTTCGATGGAACTTGGTTAAAATTTTCTTTTTAGAGGTAGTGTGGATTGTGGTGAATGAGTTTAGTTAAGTGAGTAGATTAGAAATTGAAGTGTTTTTGAAAAATGGAAGTTGTCTGACAATTCTAGGAATGAACAGTGATAGTTAATTTTTCAATCTAAATTTCACTGAATTTACTGTACTGATCTAGTTAGATGTTCATAAAATGGTCTTCACAAAAGTTGTACATCTTTCTTTTAGCTTTCCATTGATATAAAGTTTGCAAATTTTGGAGTTATGGATCTATAGTTATGGAGTTTAGAATTTTAGAAGTTGAGATGTTGATGGAGAAGATAAAGTGGAATTGCACGACGGTGACTTTTGGGGTTCAAAATGGAATTGCACCGTCGTGACTATTTAGTATAGTAGAAATGCACCATTTTGCATAAACACGATGGTGACTTTGGGGTATAGTGAATTTGCACCCTCGTGCTTAAGCACGATCGTGCTTTTTAGAATTTCCCTTTTTTCTGAACAACCTTCCTTCTTTTGGCCATAACTGTCATGCTTAAGGTGGATCACTTAAAGTGATTGATTCCATTGTTTTCTTCTCTTTATTGAGATTTTTCTCCAAGAATTTTCCAAACGTTCCTTCAGTTGCTTCAACCAACAATTGACAGCATTCATCACTCTCTTTAACCAAGTCTAGCTCATTTGCTTCTTATTCCTGTAAGGTTAAATCAAAATATGCAACATTAATTTGATCAAAAAAATAACGGTCTTCAGAAATAGTAGGACTAGGAATATGTTCAACATTAAAGATTGAAAATACTACTAATTTTCCCAAATTAGGCATGCTCAATTTCTCGTTCTTCACATTAATCAAGGTACATAAAAGGCTAGGAGTATGGTGTGCTCCTTCCCTTGTTCTTTAACCTTCCTGATGTCTAGGATGACAAAGTCTACGGGAAAAATAAATCCTCTAACCTTTACTAACACATCTTCCATTTGTCCTTTCACATAATGGATTGACCTATCAGATAATTGCAAACACTTGTTTGGAGGTCTAAACTATCCTAGATCCAATTTCTTATAAATAGATTGAGGTATAAGGTTTATACTTACTTCTAGGTCAAGAATACCTTTAACCTCATCACCATTACCTATTGATACTTGCACAAGATAACTCCCTAGGTCTTTCAATTTAATTACTCCTGAAGCATTGCACTTGTAACTTTTGAAACTATCACCTTTTCGTTTGGCTCAAACTTCCATTTTTTGGTGCTTAGTTCCTTGAAGAACTTTACATAAGCTGGAATGTTCCTGATCACACTTAACAAAGGTAGATTAATATTTACTTTGGAAAACATGTTATATAGATAATAAAATTGGATATCTTGTTTCAAGTCCATAAGGTGGCTCGGATATAGGATCGGTGATCTATAAGGATTATTCACCTTATGCAGTCTTGCAGTCGATTGCATGCACCAGTTTTTCACCTTTCTGAACGCAACTTGAAAATTTGTCGTGCCTATTGCTTTCTTCATCATTCTACTCACCTTCTTCATTGGTGAGGCTATCCTCCTCTTGATTACCTATGCCAGATATATTAAAAGGGATCTCAACATGATTATCTGTTGGGCTCCGATCTCGAAACCGGACCCCACCGGAAAAAACAGAATCAAATTGGAAACGAAAAGCGAAACAAAAGTCGCAAACCGTGCGGAAGCCAAAGAAATCGAATAACAAAGGAACGGATTTACAAAAATCTTAGAATCAAAGAAACCAAAAGGATTCAATAAAACTTAAGGGCAGACGAACGGTTCAATCAAATCATATTGCGGAAACAAATCAATAACAGATCCGACTCAAATCCGAAGCGGAAACATAAGGCGAAAGAATCGAACACAAATCAAATTCAAATCGAACTGAAACGA
>JANIHZ010115646.1:0-15157 GCA_027478365.1 Erythroxylum rufum | reverse complement strand
ATTGTCAATTAATTTCTAATATAATATTTGTCCCTTATTTTTCCTAGTTTAAAATACCCCAACGAAAATTTTCTAAAATCACCAAAAATTCCGAAATAATACTAATAGTCTCCAAATAAATTTTTAAAGCAAATAATCCACAATTCGCATTTTTAATCGCATTTATAAATCAATTATACCTAAAAAATGTCATGAATGCATGTACAATTATTGTATGTGTCCAAAATGCTTATGCACAAATTAGCAAATATTCATATATGCAAAGCATAAAATGTACTGAATTTCCTTAATATTCTAACCGCTAATATGGGGCGTTACATAAATACTAACTTTTTTTTCCTATCGTAAGACCTGCCTTCATTCCATGGATGTTCTTCCCTTTCCAATGCATCTAGACCAAAATATCCATCAAAGCAAATGCTAAGAACATTCATATTTGAGGGGAGTAAAGGAGTAATCAATTGGTAGTTTATTATTACAAAGGATGTGGTCATGATGGAGTAGGCTTCACATAAACTAAGTGAAAAAACTTGATAAAGAGAGGTATCCATGTTAGTTTTGTAAGGGACTTTGTCCCATATGGAAAGTAAGTGAGGGAGGGGGTGGCTCAACAACTATAAATAAACCCCCTCCCCCTTCCATTTAAAATCATCCAAAAATCAAAACAAAATATTAACTCTTAGTTTTACTCATTTGGTGAGTAAAAGAAACACTAATAGTAGTAAGTTATTTTGTGAGTAATTTTTGGGGTGTATTGGGGTAAGGGTTTGAGAGTGTGTATAAACACTAGAGTTTTGAGTGTTGAATGTAAACATTTGTAAGTATTTGTTTTTCTCCCCAATAAAAAGGTGTGCAGTAGCTCTGGAGACGTAGGCACAATTTGGCCGACCTCCGTTATCAAATTTTGTGTTGTGTGATTGTTTTACTCGTATTCTAGTTGTGTAAAAATAGTCTAATTTCCTTACAATTGGTATCAGAGCCTTGGAGAAGTAAGTATGCTCTGTTGTCGCCATAGTAGTGGATCTTTTACATCAGAAAACTTTCCTTGGGTGTGTTGAAGCTTGGAGTTAGTGTCCTCTACATCTGCCACATGAGTGGATCCTCTGCATCAGAAAACTTGCCTCAGGTATTTTTGGCTACTGAGTGGTGTTATTAAGGAGGTTCTATCTAAGGAGATTGGGTAGTAAGTGGGCGCAATTGTGACCCCTCCAAATTTTCCTGGGAGCTTTAGCTAAAGTTCTGTCTCAGGAAAATTGGAACTTAAGTGGGACCTATTGTATCTCCCCACCCAACCTTTCCTAGGAATCGGATTTGATAATTGCAAACCAAAATAGTCAGAGGAAACTAGAAGCCAGTAGGAGTGATGGCACAAGATGATATGCTCAACAAAATCGATAAGTTCGATGACACAGATTTCGAATACTAGAAGATGCATATAGAGGATTATCTGTATCAGAAGAACCAGTTTCTACTGCTCTTTGGAAAGAAGCCAGGAAACATGTCAGATGAAGAATGGGTTATTCTTGACAGGCAGGCCCTTGGAGCAATTCGAATGACCTTATCCCGGAATATAGCCTTTAACGTGTTAAAGGCAAAAACCATAAAAGGCCTTATGGAGGAACTGACGGAGTATTATGAAAAACCATCGGCAATAAACAAAGTACATTTGATGTGGCATTTGTTCAACTTGAAGATGGCAGAAGGCACCTCTGTAGATCATCATATCAATGAACTCAACAAAGTCTTGAACCAGTTGAGTACAGTGAATATTGATCTTGATGATGAAATACAGGCTTTAATACTTTTGTCATCCCTCCCAGAGAGTTGGAGTGCCACAATCACATCAATGAGTAACTCAATGGGAACCAACAAGTTGAAATTCAAGGATGTTAGTGCCCTGATTATTAATGAAGAAACTCGAAGAAAAGAAATAGGTGAAGCCTCATCCTCCTCCGCCCTTGTCGCAGAATCAAAAGGAAGAAGCAGAGGACATGGGAAATCTAGATACCATGATAGATCAAAGGATAGGAGGTCCAAGTCACGGAATCCCACTACCTCCTAAAACTCGAAAAATATCGAGTGTTAGAATTGTGGAAAGACTGGGCACTACAAAAATCAATGCAAGAATGGTTCAAAAAAGCAGGAGTCGAATAACTAGGAAGCAAATATAGCTTCCACCCCAAGTGGAGATGATGCCTTGATATGTGCCTTAGAAAATAAGCAAGACGCATGGATATTGGACTACAGAGCATTGTTCCATGCAACTTCGGAGAAAGGTCTTCTCGAGAAGTATGTGCCTGGAAATCTCGACAATGTGTATCTTGGCAATGATCAATCCTGCGAGATTGTCGGTAAAGGTGTAGTGAAGCTCAAGCTGAATGGAGCCATCTGGAAGCTGAAGGATGTCAGAAATATCCCTGATTTGATAAATAACTTAACCTCAATAGGACAATTGGCAAATGAAGGATACACCACAACCTTTCGTAGTGATGAATGAAAGGTGTCAAAGGGAGCAATGATTGTAGCACAAGGAAAGAAGAATGTTACTTTCTACCTAATAGCTGGAGCATGCTGTTCAATTACGGTTACACAAGGGAGTAGAAATTCAAACTTGTGGCACCAAAGACTTGGTCACATGAGTGAAAAAGGAATGAAGTTAATGCATTCCTATGGAAAACTATCAGGTCTACAGTCAATAGAACTTGATACATGTGAAGACTGCATTCTGGGAAAGCAGAAGAGAGTTAGCTTTCAAACAAGTGGTAGAACGCCAAAGAAGGAGAAACTTGAGCTCGTGCATTCTGACGTTTGGGGGCCAACAACTACCCCATCCATTGGTGGAAAGCACTACTTTGTGACATTCATGGAGTGGGTTTACTTTCTGAGACACAAGTCAGAAGTATTTGATGCTTTCAAGACATGGAAGGCTATGGTTGAAAATGAAACGGGTCTCAAGATAAAGAAGATCAGAACTGACAATGGTGGAGAATATAAGGACACTAGATTCAAAAAGTTTTGTTACGAGCATAGAATCAGAATGGAAAGAACAGTGCCAGGAACGCCACAACATAATGGTGTAGCGGAGCGCATGAATCGAACCTTAACTAAAAGAGCTAGAAGTATGTGGATGCAATCAAGATTACCAAAGCAGTTCTGGGCAGAAGCAGTCAACACAGTAGCTTATCTCATCAACCAAGGTCCATCAGTTCCATTGGAGTACAAAATACCATAGGAGGTTTGGAGTGGAAAAGATGTGAAGCTTTCATATCTCAAGGTATTTAGTTGTACAACATATGTGCATATCAGTGATCAAGGCAGAAATAAACTTGATCCAAAATCCAAAAATAGCACATTTATTGGCTGTGGCGAGGATGAGTTCGGGTATCACATTTGGGATGATGAAAATAAGAAGATCATTTGGAGTAGAGACGTGGTCTTTAATGAAAAGCTGATGTATAAAGATCGACATGCATTAGAGAAAGTCCCTCAGCGAGACCCTGTATTTGTTGATATCAGCAATGTCCCAAATTTTCCAGTAAGGTAAATAGAAGTAAATCCTCAATCAGAGGAAACTGTTGAAGAAGAAGCATCTCAGCATGAATCACCACAACCCACCTCTCCTGTTCCTGAATTGAGAAGGTCTTCTCAACCTCATATGCCAAACAGGAGATATTTAGATTATTTATTGTTAACTGATGGAGGTGAGCCTGAGTCTTATAAAGAGGCATGTTAAACAGAAGATACCAACAAGTGGGAGCTTGCAATGAAAGATGAGATGAGATCTTTAATCTCCAATCAGACTTGGGAACTAACAAAGTTACCTAATGGAAAGAACGCTCTCCACAACAGGTGGGTATATCGGGTCAAAGAAGAGTTTGATGGTTCCAAAAGATACAAAGCTCGGTTAGTAGTCAAAGGGTTCCAGCAGAAGGAAGGAATATACTATACTGACATTTTCTCCCCTGTGTTGAAGCTCAATATCATCAGAACAGTGTTAAGTATTGTTGCAAGTCAAGATCTCCATCTTGAGCAGCTTGATGTGAAGACAACATTTCTTCATGGAGACTTAGATGAGGAAATATTTATGCTCAAGATCTCCATCTTGAGCATCTAGTGTGTAAATTGAAGAAAAGCTTGTACGGTCTGAAACAAGCCTCAAGGCAGTGGTACAGAAAGTTTGACAAATTTATGCATAGGGAAGGATTCCAGAAGTGTAATGCCGACCATTGTTGTTATATCAAGAGATATCAGTCCAGTTACATCATTTTGCTACTTGATGTTGATGACATGCTAGTAGTGGGTCCCAATATGGATGATATCAGAAACTTGAAGCCAATTGTCAAAAAAATTTGACATGAAAGATCTGAGTCCGGCTAAGAAGATTCTTAGGATGCAGATCACCAGAAATAGGCAGAGAGGGGAATTGCAATTATCTCAAGCAGAATACATTAATCGTGTTTTGCAACGGTTTAACTTGGCGAATGCTAAACCAGTCAGCACACCCTTTGCCAGTCATTTTAGCCTATCCCAAAATCAGTCACCTCGAACAAATGAAGAGCGAGACTTGATGGCAAAGATTCCTTATGCCTCAACTATTGGGAGCTTGATGTATGTCATGGTATACACAAGGCCAGACGTAGGCCATGCAGTGGGAGCTGTTAGCAGATTTATGGTAAATCCAGGAAAATTCCACTGGGAAGCAGTAAAGTGGATTTTAAGATATCTTCGAGGCACTACCAAGAAATGTCTATATTTTTGCAAAGGTAAAATAAAAGTACAAGGTTATGTTGACTCAGATTATACAGGTGAAGTTAATAGAAAAAGGAGCACCACCGGTTATATCTTTACTATAGATACAACAGCTGTGAGTTGGATATCGCAGATTCAGAAGATTGTTGCATTATCCACTACATAAGCTGAGTACATAACAATAACCGAAGCTAGCAAAGAGATGATTTGGCTTCAGAATTTGCTGTCAGAGTTGGGTTTCATGCAGCAGAAGAATGTGCTATATAGTGACAGTCAGAGTGCAATTCATCTAGCCAAGAATCCAGCATTCTACTCCAGAACCAAGCATATCGGTGTTCATTATCATATCATCAGGTCCTTGCTAGAAGATGAAGTGTTAACACTTGAGAAGATCCTTGGAAGCAAGAACCCTGCAGACATGTTAACCAAGGTGGTGACAATCGAGAAACTGAAGTTGTGCACAAGTTTAGTTGGTCTGCAAGAGTGACAAAATTTAGACAAGCTACTACATCAACCAAGTGTGAAGACAGATTGAAATCATTCTTCAAGTGGGAGATTGTTAGATTTTATCCCATATTGAAAGTGAGTGAGGGAGGGGGGAGGCTTAACAAGTATAAATAAATCCCCTACCCCTTCCATTTATATCAATCCAAAAAAAAAAAGAAAACAAAATATTAACTTTTAGTTTTTTCCTCCTTTAGTGAGTAAGAGAAATACTAAGAGTAGAAAATTTTTGTGAGTAATTTTTTGAGGTATATTGGGGTAAGGGTTTGAGAGTGTGCGTAAATACTAGTGAGTTGAGTGTTGATTGTAAATACATGTAAGTGTTGTTTTCCTCCCTAATAAAAAGGGTGTGCAGTAGCCCCGGAGACGTAGGCATAATTTAGCCGAACTCCGTTATTAAATTTTGTGTTATTCTACTGGCATTCTAGTTGTGTAGAAATAGTTGAATTTTCTAACAGTAAACACTTTCCATAAAGGTCCTAGGAGATTCGTGATTGTTTAGAACTCGGAATCGGCATCGGAGTCAGAGATGGAACCGAAATCAACTATTCCATATTACCTTCATTTTTAATCCTTTCATGTTTGAACCTAGGTACATAATAAGCTCTGTACTACGGCTAATTACCTTGGCCACGTGTAAGAGCTATGCCCTAAAATAATGTCCGCTAATGTCATCCTGCATGTGTTGGAAGCCCATGTCTTCACTTTCTGTTTTCACCAAAACCAGGAAGCATCCTGGATAACGATTATAAATGTTCAAAGTTAGGAGATTATTTTCCAGACAGTAACGATAGTATCTTGTACTTTAACTGACCGTTCACTCTTTTTAAGCTACGGAGAAGGAGACTGCGATGGCTTATTCTTCCTAAATATCCGGGAAGAAGACTGAAAAAGATAGGCTGGACTGGTATGTTTATGTTCAGTTCTTCAAGACTAGACTGTGTTCTTAATCTAATGAGCTTCAAGCCAACTTCTAACAAGCATCTCAAGCAGTAGAGCTTCCATTGTGGTAAAAATTGCAAGTTCAGAAAACCGTTTCAATAATTTCAATGGTAAAAGCTGCAACTAATAATCATAGGAAAAAAACAAACTATCGGGTATAGTTATATATGCAAGACTGAAGTTTTACTCATGCTATAGGGAGCAATGATAAAATGATAATCTTAGTTTACAAAATAATGTCATCGTAATAACGTCTTCAACAATTAATTTCATTTTTTATTAAAATTTTCTAACAACACAACAATAAACTTAATAGTCTTATTACATTTCATGTTCAACATAACTGAATAGAATAACCATTTTTGGCATCAATGAACTCAATTAGGTGTCTTGTGATGTAGATGATGCATATTTGGTAATGGCAGCTGTAATTCTCTCTTTATCTCTGGTAGGAAAGGCTTCCAACAAAATTCCATCTTTATAGAAGTGGAAAAGAGGCACTGTCTGCATCAATTCAAGTTAGCTAACGTTAATTATCATACCAAGAGAAGGTATGATCTTAAAGACATCTCCTCCTGAAACAACAGAATTCTGAACTCTGCTACATTACCCTGATTCGCAATCGCTCCGCAGTCTCAGACCGCTCATCATACTCATCGAAAACCTGCCAAGAGTAGCACAAAGAGAACCTGATTCTTGTTTAAGTTACACTTAGATAACATTCTAATACTATCTAGTTTGTAAAAGAACTCATGTTTAAAAACTGATGGCAGAGAAAACACGAAAAGCCTGAACAATGCCCTGAAGAGTCCAAGACGGACAATAAATCAACATTTCAGGTTGGTATCATTCTTTACTTCATGTGATTGTACACTTTATTATTCAATAACTGATCACAGTTGTCCTGCTCTTTTGTTTTCTTGGCTGTGTATCTAACACATAAGTTAAAGATAATCTCCAAACATTCATACACACTCGTTGATTACCGTTGACGCATTAAAGATTCTGGAAACTGGGTAAATTCGGGTCAGTTGATACTCACATTATGCTTTAAGAAAACTACAGAAGCCTGTTCATCACCAGAAGTCTTGCATAATTTGGAAAATCCCTGCTCTATATATTTGCAGCTTCCACAAGATGTTCGATAAAAATCCACCACCACTAAAGAACCAGTTTCTTTGGCCTTTTCCAGGATTGAATAGAACTCCTCATCGGTCTTAAATTCCCTAACACAATCCACAGGACAGAGATCGTCATCTTCTGCAGATAATTCACCTGAATTTTCACCTGCCATTCCTTTAAATTTTCCAGGTAGAGAAGTGTCGTTGTCCATCAGAAAACCCTGGCACACCCATTTAGTGATGGGACGAATATCAGGTCTCTTAAAACATAATTTCAGATTACTTGGATTGCGACCAGTGCTTGGAAGTATGTAGGGAATTCTATGGGGAAGTTGTCTTTCAGGATTTATTCCAAAACCGAAAGGGCCCTTGGAATTGAGTATATTCTGCTTTTGCATGGCAGCATGCGAGGACCTTCCAAAATAGTAATCTGTAGACTCTATAAACCGTATATTGTGCTTCAAATGAAGAACATCCAAGAACAGAAATAGAAGGAAGCATCAAGTGATTTATTTTCCAGATGTTCCACTTCATGCACCTTTTTCTTATTCCATCATATCAGACATTCAGTACTAGGATGAACAGTTCAAAAACCTGAAACATCAGATTCATCAAACAATTTAACATGATGCATACAAAGTACTTCACACATATCGTTTTAGAAAGCTACAGTCTTGAGTTGTTCTCTCCGTCGCAAAGTCCCCGATACATGTTCATACATGCAAATCAAAAACTTCACACTCACCCGACGCTAGTTCCGATTCCAACAGAAAAATATAGACAGGAGGGACATTTAGCATAATCTCGTAAATTTTGTTTTGAAATGGGGAAAGTGAACACCGAAAACTGAATATATTACCTCCAGCAGTTGAGGGGAGAGTGTTCGGGCACTTCTGCCATATCCAGCGGGAACCGAAGAAAGCTTCGAATGAGAAGATGCCACGAAGTGCCGTGTCCACATACCCATATCCTATCCGAAAGACCTCTAAACTTGTTTAATTAATGTGTGCTAATCACAATTTTTCTTATTTAATCAAGCCTAAGCCAAATCGATTCAACCTGGCCACGATCAAATCTAAACTACAATCTACGAAATCAAATATCTTTTGCTTGTAATCCCTTTTCTCTGTCACTTCCTCCATAGTCTGGGATCTATTGGGCTGTTACAGCACTCCATAGACCCATCATTACATGGGTAAACAACAAAAGGAGCCCAACTTTATTCTTTTACCCGTAGCTTCTTCGATTGGCATTTCAGGTTCATCACTATGTAGACAAGACAAATGATGTTGGACTCCGTCCCATGAACATGGTAAAGAGAAACGAATATTTATGGCTGCGTTTTACTTGCTTATTACATCCAGAAAATGTAATGTGAGAACAAAATTAGTGATATTACCAAAAGGAACGAAGAACACCCTTTCCTTGTTTGGTTAAAAAACATGACACTGTTTAATGAGAATTGAGTATAGTGGAAACAAGGACAACCGGAAAAGTGTTTGGTCATATATAACAAGACAAAGCTAAAAGAGCCGCTCTATCTATTAACTATATTACTACGTGGCTTTAACATTAAAGACAACAGCCTTGAACATGGATCCAACACGCTTGGAACATACAAACCATTATGCAAGAGACACACTCAACTCCACTGCGTACGCTGGCCATGCTTCCAAGAAGGTTTGAATCCGCGAACGAGAGGAAGACCCTCCTTCTCACTTGCCCATTCCACCTACCCTTCCAACCAGCTATTGTGCAGCAGTTACAGGACCGGCCTTGTCAATGGAGAAAGGGATATAGGTTGGTCTGAAAAGGAGCCTATTGAAATCACAGACGAGGATATCATCCTGGTACAAGGAGCATTTGGAATGGGCATCGAATTATCCAGTACATTCAGAGGCCAACTTGACAAATAATGGGCAAAGGTCGTCGTGGTCAAATTATTAGGCAGAAAGCTGGGTTTCCACTTGCTCAAAACCAAACTAAATTCAATGTAGAAACTCAATGGCCCCATGAAAATTGTGGATATTGACAATGATTTTTACCTGATTAACTTTGTAGAGGAATTAGATTATCTATAGGCGCTCACCTAAGACCCATGGGTAATATCTGGACATGTCTTGTCCGTACAACTATGGTCTCCACTTCCACCCTTCTTTTGGAAAAATATCGCACATGGTTGCCTGGATTCGGTTTCCAGAACCCTCAGTTGCTCGGCATCATCCTTCCATTCTCAAAGCACCCGGGAACTTGATTGGTCGCACGGTCAAGATTGACGACAACACACAACACTCCCAGCAAGGAAAATTTGCGAGATTCACCGTCGACATCGACTTAAGCTCCCCTCATCGGTCAATCGTCGAACTAGATGGTGAAATTATAAAGGTTGCTTACGAGGGCTTGCCTCAGATCTGCTTCTCGTGCGGTTTGGTCGGCCATGGCGTCACGGGCTGTCCGACAAGACACACCGAGCAGATGGAAACTGGGGGCAACATGGTAGAGACGAGGCCGACTAACGCATCTGACTCTTGTCTAGACTCGCCGGTGGTTGACCCTCGGAAGGAAGTCTATGGACCATGGACCCAAGTCCAATGCCGCACCTGCCAGCCGCCATCTCAAACAATGGCACAAGGAAACGGCAGGAGGGGCAGAGATAAGCACGAGGATTTGAGGGGCTCAAGGTATTACTCCAGATCCTTTGTCTAATAATATTATGGTATCTTGTGTCCAATAAATTTCAGCCATTTATTTATGTGGGATTCGCATGAGATCCGCATGGGTCTCGCAAAATAAATGACTAAGATTTTATGAGACAGAATAAGACAGAATAAAACTGGACAGAGGATCTGATTTCTCAAGGTATATGATACTGTCAGAACAAGCTTCTATGGAACCTGCACACGGTAATAATTCGACTGCTGAAGAGCATCATCATAGGGATACCTCAAATCTGCTGTCTAAAAATCAACTCCACCAGACAACTACAAATCAATTGAAGGCAAGGGACGTCGGACCAGACAAGACAACGTCTAAGGGATCGGTTAGTATTAGTACCCAGACCAAAACTACTAGCAAGACAGCCCACATCCAAACCACCCCTAGGGCCCACTCTGCTAACAATAAAACCATTTCGACTCCAACCAAGTCGTCCAAGATGTCTTAACAAATGAACTCCCAACACGTGGCCATTTCTATTCCATCCCACAAAGAATTAATCATCCAACACTAGTCTCTTACGGAGGCCATGCAAGAGGACAAGGATTGCAGGGACATGGTAGAAGCGATGACCGACGTCTGCATGAACATCACTTTGCCGCCATCGACAACTGAACACCTTTTACGGCCATCTTGACCTCTAGATACTGAAATGGATTCGTTGCAGGAAAGAGAAATCGACGTTATACAAGACTCTCAGAGGGACGAGAGTCAACTAAATCCAAGGACGAACCCTTGTAGGGTTCTGGATGCCAACATAGTAAACACTCATGCTTAACAGTGTTTACTCCATATGTTGCTTATTATTTATGTCGATATTTATATGGAACTGTCAGAGGGCTGGAGGTAAGATCTTCAGCCGATTATGAAGAATTATATTTGGATCCGTCACCCTAGTCTTCTTGTTTTGATCGAACCTAGAATAAGTGGACATCGTGCGCAGAAGATGATTAAGAGCTTGGGTTTTGAGCACTCTTTCAGGGTGGAAATTATAGGATTCTCAGGAGGTATCTGGTTACTTTGGAAAGCTAATATAGGTGTCTGAATTCTGCTAGCCCATCGACAATTTGTCCATACACATGTTGAATGGGGGCAAACTTCTTTTGCATTCACAGCCATATATGCTAGCCCTATATATGCCTTACAACCTTTCGTATGGAATTTCCTGCGCAAAATTGCTCGGGTCACTGCTATACCTTGGATTATGGGTGGCGATTTCAATGCTAAACTAGAGAGCAATGACAAACATGGAGGCTCTATACTACAACCCATAGTCAATTCTCAATTTCAGGATTGTGTACACTGTTGCCAACTACATGATTTAGGATTCTCAGGGCCTAAATTTACTTGGCGAAGAGGGCAGATTCTTGCTAGATTAGACGAGTTTTCTATTATAATGCCTGGCAATCCACATTCCCCAACACTACTGTTAGGCACCTGGCTTTTTTAAGATTAGACCATCGACCTCTTCTGGTTAGTCTTAACCAACACACACCCATACCTTCGACCCCTAGGCCTTTCAGATTTCAGGCAGCTTGGTTGACACAAGAATACAAGATGGATTCAAACAAATTGTTGAGGATAATTGGATTCCTAATTTGTCAGATTTTAGTAGCAAGATTTGTACTTTTTCGGAACAATTATAGCATTAGAATTCGAATACTTTTGGCAACTTCTTTCATCAGAAAAAAGACTCATGGAACGACTGAAAGGTATTCAAACCATTATAGAAGAAAAAGACTTAACTTCGCTACGACAGCTAGAGGAATACCTACACTCTGAACTGGAACAGTTCCTTTGTCAAGAAGAGTTGTATTGGCACCAACGCTCACGATGTCAATGGTTAAGCCAGGGAGACAGAAACACGAAGTATTATCAGGCTATCACTTCTACCCAGCGATGGAAAATGAGGATTGATTCAATAAAAGATGAGAATGGGTGCGTGGGCTCAGACACAGAAAGTATCGAACGGATAGCGAAGAATTTCCTAGCAAAACTTTACATGAAAGAAATTCAATCACCTAGGAACCTTCCTATCATCGGATCTTTTCCTTCACTCTCTGACAGGGTTATAACTGAATTGCGAACTCCAATTACCCCTGAAGAAATCAAGGAAACATTCTTTGATATGGCACCGAATAAGGCACCTGAATTTGATGGTTTTACGATCTTATTCTACCAATCTCAATGGCACACAGTCAAACTGTCACTGACTCTTTTTCTCTAGAAAATATTTCGACATGAAGCCTGGGAGTCTGAACTGAATCGTACCATTATGATTCTTGTACCCAAGATTCCCACTCCCACATCGATCACCCAATTCAGGCCTATAACTTTATGTTCAATGCTATACAAAGCTATTACTAAGATTATTGTCAACCGGCTCAAACCTCACCTAGATGCCCTCGTCTCCCTAACTCAATGTAGCTTCATACCAGGATGACTGATAACGGACAATATTATCATTGCCCAAGAAGTCGTCCTTACAATGAAAAGGAAAGCAGGATAGAAAGGCATGCTTACTATCAAAGTAGATCTTGAGAAAGCTTATGATAAGTTGTCCTGGGGTTTTATCAAAGATACACTCATCGATATTGGGCTTCTGGACTCGTTGATAAATCTGATAATGAAGTGTTTTCCCTCGGTATCTATGCAAGTAAATTGAAATGGCGAACTCAGCGATGCATTCACTCCTACCAAAGGTATTCGGCAGGGAGATCCTCTATTTCCTTTTCTTTTCGTCCTATGTACGGAAAGACTAGGCCACTTAATAAATACCTCAGTGTTCCAAGGCAAAAGGAAGCCTATTAAATTAAGTAGAAGAGGGCCTCATATCTCTTACTTATTCTTTGCAGACGATCTCATTCTTTTCTCGGAAGCTTCCATTGAATATGTGTATGTAATTAGAGACACTTTACATACTTTTTGTACAACATCAGGCCATCAATCAAGACAAATCTCGTTGCTTTTATTCCAATAATATACATCAAGCGATGGCACACTATTTAAGCGGCAAACTGGGATTTAAGCAGACGAATGATTTAGGCCGTTATCTTGGAGTGCCTCTTTCGCACAAGCGAGTTAATAAAAGAACCTACCAATATATTCTCGACAAGATTCAACAACGTCTCTCGGGGTGGACAACTAACTTATTGTCGCTCGCAGGATGAATTACGTTGACACAATCCATCCTCGCAGTACTTCCCATTTACACTATACAGACAGTCCGACTATCTCGACATCTTTGTGATGAATTAGAGAAATTAATACGCCAATTTCTGTGAGGCTCGACTCAGGACAACAAAAGGATAAACTTGGTAAATTGGGACATAGTTTGTCAACCTAAAGAGATGGGGGAACTTGGCATTCGGAAAATTCGGGAAACTAATGATGCCTTACTCACAAAACTAGGGCGGTCAATGGTTTCTAAGCCGCAAACGTTTTGGGTACAAATCCTCTCTGCTAAGTATTATTTTGATGCTAACAATATTCTCTCTTCTCTTGTTGCAACAGGGGGTTCGATGGTTTGGAAGAGTATCACAGTTACCTGGCACCATATTCTGCAGGGCATGAAATGGATGATCTGTGATGGAGCTAGAACTCGATTCTGGCTAGACCCCTAGGCTGGACATTGGGGACCTCTTATTTCCTATGCAGTGGCTCCAATTCCACAAGCAACTATGGATCTCTGCATTCAACACTTTGTGGACATCACAGGTAATTGGAAATGGGAAGCGTTCCAAAATTTGCTTCCTTCTTCGATTTGTATGGCCATAGCAGGTATGTTACCACCTAAGTCCTACTTAGGACCTGATAAGCTAATTTGGGGAATGTTGGACAATGGGCACTTCACTACTGCATCCGCCTATTCCATGATAATGAATCATCACGACGCTTCAACCACTGGGTTTTGGAAGGCAATATGGCAATAGCAGGGCCCACAACGAATTCAATCATTCCTTTGGCTCTTCTCACATGATCGATTGCTTTCTAACCAACAATGGGTTCGAAAACAATTAACAACTGATGCTACATGCTACCATTGCCTATCAGAAGAATCATCACTACATGTAGTACGTGACTGCCCCAAAGCCCAACAATTGTGGAATATGTTTCCTCCACAAGCAGTCTCCCCTGATTTTTTCACCATTACGACCTAAGAGTGGCTAATTAGGAATCTACAAACACACAGAATTGTACTTGGCTTGGATTGGTCAATTATCCTTGGTGTTGCTTGTTGGTTTTTATGGAATTGGTGAAATATAACCTTTTTTGAAGAGCACTTTTCTTGGTCGACTTCCCCAGCGCATCATGTTCTGGAGTATGTCTATCAGATTTATAAGGCTTCGGTCTGGTACAGTAGAGCCAAACTTGTCAATCGCCCTCGGTGCGAGCAACTTCTAGGCTAGCGAAAACCTCCTCAGGGTTGGGTTAGATTAAATACAGATGGAGCAAGCAAAAGATGCTCTTGTCGACCACAGCAGGTGGCTTGATTCGTGATAGTTTGAGTGATTGGCTGGGAGGATTTGTGCATAATATTGGATGGTTCTCCTCTCTCTCTGCTGAACTTTGAGGAGTTTTTTCAGGACTCAACCTCGCCTGGAACGTGGGTCATCGTCGAATCAAATTAGAGGTCAATTCGCGTGCGGTGATTAATCTACTGTCACCCCCGTCTCAACGAGAACTGTCACTCAATCCCCTAGTTTTAGGTATCAATGAATTGTTTACTCGTAATTGGGTAGTTATACCTCGACACATCTACAGGGAAGGCAATAGGTGTGCGGACTGGCTTGCTAACTATGCCGAGCATTTTGCGATAGGGTTCACTACTTTTGATATTATACCCATAGGGTGCCTCTCAATAATTTTAGAAGATATGTCGGGGGTTTGTCGCCCTAGACTCGTTATGTAATATGTCTCATGTTTTCTTTCCATTTATAAAAAAAAAACTATATTACTACATGTACTGAGTGATACTAATAAACATAGTTTGTTCCTTAATCCTTTTTGCCCAAAGTTTTATGACAACGTGTCATGTCAAGTTAGGCAAAAACGGTTCAATCCAACAACAATAACAATACTAGAATACAAAAGTTCAAAATTACACAACATTATTCCTAATATAT
>JANIHZ010115607.1:0-15168 GCA_027478365.1 Erythroxylum rufum | reverse complement strand
TTTCATTTTAATTCATTTTATAAATAATAATTATTATTTAAAAAAATCAAAGAAAAAGACGTGAAATAGTAAAGGCGTGGATGGTTTTGTTTTGGTTTTACAAAACAAAACAAGAAAAAGGATGCGTTGGTTGTTTTAAGTTTTAAAAAACAATGACGTTAAAACATTTAACATCAGTGAAGAGTGTATGTGATAAGTTTTCTTTTTTTTGTAAGTGGATAAGAAAACAAAGAGAAGAGTGAAATATAGATTCTCGTTGTTTTTGTACAGTGAAATCAAAACGAAGACAGAGATATGCTGTAATATCCTGTCACTTGAATTAGGGTTAAAATGGTATTTATTAGAGATTAATGAGAAATTAGGAAACATAATTCATGCTTATGCATAATGTGACATACACACACACGCACGATAATATTGATTTTGCACATTACAATTATTTGTACATGCATTCATTGACATTTTTCGGGTATAGTCAATTGTTAAAATTGCAATTAAAAATGTGAATTGTGAATTATTTGAGCTGACAATTGATTTGGAGCATATTATGATTATTTCAAAATATTTGGTAAACTTTAGGGAATTTGTGAAAATTTGGGATATTTTTGGACTAGGAAATATAACGAGTTAAATTGTGACAAATGGCTTACGTGAAAGACATGCAAAGAATACACATAATATGATGTTTTAGTTAGGAATAGGCTACTACAGCTTCTGTTCTTCACTGAAACACACTGAAATTCTCTCCCCTATCTTTCATCACCGAATAGCTTTTTGCGTGAAACTGATTCAGTCTTATCACTGAAACTACTATTGAATCAAGTAAGTGACTTTGATGATGATTTACTATTGTTGATTTTGCATATGAATTTATCATGAATTGTTAGAGAAGTGCAGTTTCGGTGATTAATGAATGAGATGATAAATGAAAACTTTGTGAAATAGAAATTTTTCCAAAAAAGTTTGAAATAGGTTTTGTCGTTTTATTGAAATGGATATGTAAAAGTGCTGGAAAGTTGATGTAGAAATATATACTCTGTTTTGGTTTAGAGAAATCCAAATATGGTGATTTTACTGTTCATGCATGAATTTGTGGAAATGAGTTAAATGATATGAAATGAAGATTTGGTGAGGTCGTGAATTAGAGGTGATAAAATGATAAATTTATGATGAAATGAAAGAGTAGAAAAATTAAAAAAAAATGTATCAGATGAATGTAGAAAGCGAAACAAAGTATAGAAACTAGAGATTTGTTACTGCTTTCACCGAAGGTTACTATTAGCGGTTTTGTTGAAACAAGTAAGTGATGTTTTAAGTTTTTAGGTATTGTAAATGGTATTTTGGGTGATGTTTGAATTGTACTGAATTAGTTTTAATAACTGGAGTAAATTGAAAAAGATATAGAAAGTTGTGAAAAATCGATGAACACATATGCTATGCTCCTACTCACTTTTTGGTGTCCGGGAATATTTGTGAATGGTTTTGAGAAGATCTGAAATGAGTGTAAAGATAAGGAAAATGAATTTAGTGAGGTTCTAATATAGAGATGAGTTAAATGAAGTGATTGTATTGATGAAAATGGGAAGATACAAAAGATAGAAAGAAAGTGCAGTAAAATGGAATTTGTGTGAATAGTGATATACAATGTTTGAATGATTATGTTTGAATTTTGGATTTTTGGGTTGTTGTGAGTTATTGAGCTGAAAGGAGAGTAGGAAAGTTGGTTTATGCAATGGATGTAGTAGATATGAAGTGTAAAAGTGCGGAAAAAAATTTGGGTTCTCAGTGGAGAAGATGAAGATCTACGTTCTAGAGAGAGAAAAGATGATGGTTTGTATGTATGAGTTAATGAACTGGAGTATTTTACTGAACAACTTTAAGTATTTTAGCTATAACTTTTCCATCCGACCTCTAAATGACTTGAAACGTGAACCAATAGATTCATAAAACATTTTTCTTTCTCTCCATGAAAATTTAGAGCTATCTAAATTGATTTGAAAGTGATTAATAGGATAAAAGTGTGGAAGTCTGCTAGAATGTTATGAACTAGAGAATTTTCATGAACATGCTTTGGTATTCTGAGTATAACTTGATCTGTAGTTGTCTAAATAAGTTGATTCTTAATTCAAATTAAATTAGAGACATATTTATACAACTATTTTAAAGAAATCAAGTTTTAATTCTGTCTTTAAGACTTTAAAAAATGGCATGTAATTGAGTCTTGGCTTAGGCTATAGCACTACTAGGGACAGAAATCATATCCTGTGGTTATTGAATAAACTGTATTGATATAAGCCGAATTAGACTGAGGTATCTTCACCAAAGTTGTAGCTTATTCTCTTAGCTTCAAATTGGTATAAAGTTTGTAATTTTTGGATATTGGAATTGTGAGATATGGTTTGTAAAACTTAAATGCATGATCATGCTCTAGCCAAAATTTCAAATGTACACAATCTATGGTATTTTGAGCATAATTCATACAATAATGAACCAAATTGAATGATCTTGGTATTAATAGAGACTTAAGACATAGGAGAATAATTTGTTAGAAGGAAGTGTTACCAAATTCCTTCACTTTTCTGATGAAAATAATTGTGCAAAATGGACCAAAAGTATATCTTTAGACAAATCTGAGTTAATCAATTGAAAGCGGATATCAAAATGATTATTGTGATAAGATTAATGATTAGAAACCCAGAATTACCATGAATATGCATTGTACATATTTAGCATACATGAATGTGTGTTAATGAATAAATAATTATGCAATATTGTGATACATGTATGTATTATATGTATAGAGGAGCGCATTGAGCGAAAGCATCCAGACATTGCCAGGACTTCAAGGCAATAGCTGTTTGGAGCATACTATAAGTAACCTAAGATGGTCTCACCTTCTTGATTTGTATAATACTGAATTGCACTAAACTGTATTGCTATCTTATTGAACTGTACTGAAATGTGTTGTTTGAGTACTAGATTCCGGACAGTATTTGTCCGAGACGTTTTGATACATGGAAATGATATTGGAAGTGCTGATTGAATGTGAATGTGTTTGCCTAAATGATTATCTGATTCTCAACTAAAAAGTTGAATGCTGGACCTAGTCCGATGTCTACTGTTATTGTGATTGATATTGTGACTGTTGAACTGTAATAACATTTGCAAATGAAAATGATCGAATTTGATTACTGAGTTGTGGCATGCATTTTATTCCAATGCATGTTATATAAAGGAGTTGTGACTGATATTGCTACTGATACTGTTACTAATAAGAGCTTTAGGCTCCCGTATATGTGGTTTGAGCCTATGGCTCACTATGTTCAATGAGTCACAGATTGACTGACTAAGCCCGATGCTTCGGGATACTATAAAAGCACACAGTCACAACAAGATGAAAATGAATGTGAATCTCATACATATAGCATTTGCATATGATTTGAATTCATTGAATGATTTGTAAAGTTGTGTAAATGTTGGTATATGATTGAACTGTTTAACTGAGTAATGATTTATCTGTGATAGTATTTTGATACTTGTCAAATGGATTTGAACTGTATGATTACATACTATAATTGATCTTGTCTTATGACATAAGTGAACTATCGAGGATGGTTACTCTGCTGAGTTCGCAAAATTCATCAAAATTGCACCGTTGCTTTTTAAGTTCGAGAGTGAGACGACCTAACTTCTAAGACTCTGTAGAAGCATATTTTGTGCAACTGTTACAGTCAGATATATCTTAAAGGATGGTCAGCTGGAATTGAGGACAAAGTTGTTTCTTTCATGTTTATAGTATTCGGTGTGTACTGAGTTGTTTATGCTCATAAGCTAATGTTGTAAAACATGGATGATAGGATGATATTGTATTATATGATACAATGTAAATTATGGTTTTTGGTATAACATGATAACAATTTGGGCTTTAGAGAATTTGTGATTGATGGTTTAATTTATGATGCCATGTTATGTATAATGAAGGTGAGATAGTTAACATGTCATACACGTCTATCCGATGGACGCACGTGCATATGTCATATGGGAATGGGGTGTTACATATACTCTTTCATTTTCGTTCTCTGTACTTGAAAGAAAAAAGAGAAAAGAGACAAAATTGTTTTGTTTTATTCTTGAAAAAAAGGGTTCTTCAAAATTTAACCATAGCCGTATCAAGTGTTGAAAGTGGGACGTATTTTTCGGTGTGGAGTATATAGAGACTTTGTATTTTCAAAGTTCAGTATCGATTAATCCTCACAAATTTCATGTATTTATTTTTGCCTATTTTTACTTTTAGTATGTTTGTTAAACGCAATAGATGAATATATGATTGCAATTTTAATTTCTGTTGCATATGCGATCCTTCAATTAGTATTAGAGCCAATATTGAGTTCACATCATACTTGAAAAACAACCAATAGTTTGCTTTTTTTGTTATATTCTTTGTTTTAACACATGAAAATTGTTCATTTAATACGCATGAGAACATATTGGCTTTATTTTGAAATTGAAACCGAAACCGAAACCGAAACCGAAACACTTCAATTCATGTTCTTTAAGCATATAAACATTATGAAAATAAGAGAATGCAAAACTCTCCCCGCAAGTAATACATGTTATATAATAGAGAACAATGGTTAAAAGATTACGATAACCACTGTGAAAACGGCAAACTCATTAAAAGCTTTGGACAAATGTTATCCATAAAAAAGATGTGTACAGTAAACTCATTAAATGCATTTAATAGATGTTGTACACATGGGTTAATGCAAAAGTTGTTTAAAAGCTTTTAATGAAATGCAATTTTCAGATATGGTACGTTAATGCAAAAGTTGTTTAAAAGCTTTTGGTTAAAAGCCTTGATAGATGTTGTGTTTTTTTTATGGAAAACTCATTAAAGACAAATTCAAGATGTTGTACACTGTACACACATGGAAGCTTTTGACAGATGAATGTTACGTTATTTGGTCCCATCTCTTGAAGTTTCTTTTAACAATGGTCCATTAACCAAACAATTGGCCATTAAACAACTTCTTTGGGCATGGTGTTCGTTTCTAAATGGTTAACAGTCAAGTCATCATAAAAGACTACATTTATGTCCTGAAGTGGCGTTGATTTCGTTATTGCTTTAAGGTGAGGTTTTTTTTTGCTAGATCAATTGGGCAGAATTGATTGCAATTACAGAGCCTTCTATTAAATGTGATATGATCACTAATATTATTAAAGTTATTAAAATTATTTTAATAACATGAAATCTTGAGTTTTTAAAGTTATTGAGTTTATTTTGATATATTATATAATATTTTATCAAAAAGACTTTTCCACCCATGAAGATAATAGTATTTATTTTTGTTTATAAGGAATGACCTGATAACTAGGCGACTTATAATTCAGGGATAAATAATATTTTCTATTACATATGATGCATGTGTAAGGAAAAATTACTTAATTTTATACTTTTAGCCTAGACTACCTAGAGAATATAATATTAATTAATTCTCCATCACTTTGGTGGATAAACTAAACTATACTCATAGGAACGACCTGACAACTAGTGGACTATATAGTATTGAGCCTACTATAAATTTTATATGATAAAATAGGAAATTTATTACTCTTTAATTATGCATGAGTAACGACTTGACAACCCAAGGACTCATTCATGTTTTAAAGATTTTATATTATTTAGATAAAAATCAATGTCTTAATGATATATGATTGTGTTCTTATTTTGGTGTTTTTTATAAGATTTCTCAAAATATCTACTATCTCACACTGCGAAGCATTCTTGATGCTAATAAGCTAACGGGTAACAATTTTGATGATTGGTACCGTAATCTGAGAATTGTTCTCATGCATAAAAAACTTATCAATGTGATCGATAAACCTATGAAAGAAGTGTCTCCTAAGGGAATTGATGATGCTAATGCATTAGATGCATATTTTAAGTACAATGAACAAACTACTAATGCCAAGTGCATTATTCTGGCATCAATGAGTTCTGAACTCCAAAGGCAGCATGAAGGTATGAATCCTCCACAGATCATTGAGCATCTTAAGAAGATGTATGAGTCACAAAGTAGGACTACTAAATACCAGTTATCTAACTCCCTATTCCCAAATCTCCTGTGGGACCTCATGTTCTTAAGATGATTGATCTTATAGAACAACTTGAGAAGTTAAGGTGTTCACTGGGTAAAGAGTTGTCACCAGATTTGATCTGACAATCTCTTTCTGACATTTTTCCACCGTTCATTGTTAACTTTAACATGAACAAGATAGACTATGATCTTCATGAAATGCTTAACTTGTTGATCGATTATGAAAATCAAGTAGCATCATCTGAGAAGGTGAAAGTGTCAAAGTCTGTGAACCTAGTTGGTAACTCTTCTAAGCGTAAGTGGAAGGGCAAGAAAAAGCCCATGAAAAATCATCTTGCACCCAAGAGTGTTTGGAACAAATCTAAGGGTAAGGATAAGAGAGTTGACCAAAAGGATGTTGAATGTTTTTCTATACAAAGAAGGGACATTGAAAGAGGAACTGCCCAGAGTATTTGGCTACTTTGAAAGGCAAGAAATAAGGTGGGACATTTATGAAAAATATTTTCATGATTTCTTTAACTACTATTGATTATACTAAATGGGTATTAGATACTTGTAGTAGCTTTAACATCTGTAATATGTTTCAGCATCTAAGGATCAGTAGGAGATTGAAGAAGGGAGAAGTAAAGCTACAAGTTGGGAATGGAGCAAGTGTTGCTGCCCTAGCTGTAGGAACTATTTCTCTTATTATGCCTATGGGAAAGACTTTATTATTGGAAGATTGTTATTATGTTCCTAAATTTGTTTTAAATATTGTTTGTATTTCGTCATTAGAGAAATGTGGATTTCATACAATCTTTAAGAATAACCAATGTAATATATTTTATGGTGATGAATTATATGTAAGTGGTTATTTATAATTTGGTCTTTATGTCTTACCTGAAATAGTTGTTTATCCAATTATGAACGTTTCTGGTCAAAAAAGGAAGAGAGATAATCAAGCAAATGAAACTTACCTTTGGCATTGTAGACTTGGTCATATTGGTGAGAAAAGAGTAAACAAGTTGCACAAGGAAGGATGCCTTGGTCAATATGAATATGAATCATATGAAACTTGTGAATCTTGTCTCAAAGGTAAAATGACCAAATCTCCTTTTACTAGAATTGGAGAGAGAGCTAGTGAACTTTTAGGACTCATACATACTAAGGTATGTGGGCCTATGAAAGTTCAAGATAAAGGTGGATATTCTTATTTTATCACCTTCACTGATGATATGTCAAGACATGGATTTGTGTATCTAATGAAACACAAGTCTGAATCATTTGAAATATTCAAAAGATTTCGTAGTGAAGTTGAAAAACAAACTGGTAAGAGTATAAAGGCACTAAGATCTGACTGTGACGGTGAGTATCTTAGTGATGATTTTGTTGATTATCTAAGGCAAGATGGAATCTTATCTCAGTGGACTTCTCTAGGAACACCACAACTCAATGGTGTATCCAATATCAAACTTTATTGGATATGGTGAGATCCATGATGGGGTTCACTGATCTTCCTATCTTCCTATAGGGATATGCTTTAGAAGCCACTGCCTATTTATTAAACAAAGTTCCCATTAAAGCAGTCACTAAAACTCCATATGAGATTTGGAAAAGACATAAGCCTAACCTAAAACATTTGAAAGTTTGGGGTTGCCTAGCTTATGTCAAGAGCTTGCTGTCAGATAAGCTTGAAGCGAGGTCTGAAAAGTGTAGATTTGTTGGCTATCCCAAGGAAACTATGGGATACTATTTTTATTATCCATATGAACACGAAGTGTTTGTGGCCAGGAATGCAACCTTTTTAGCAAGGGAGTTTTTTAATGGAGGAAGTCATGGTGTAGAAATAGATCTTGATGAAATTCAAGATTCTGACAAATCAACACAAGCTCAAGAGCATCAGATGCATGTTGAGCAGCCTTTACTTGATGTCTTGAAATTAACACATAAGGTACTAGCCTCAACAGTTTAGGAGAATGGACTAGTTAATGAACCTGTCCAAGAACCAATGCAACAACAAGATCAAGTAGAGGAAGAGCCTATTGAACATAAGCCTCTTAGAAGATCTACTAGGGATCGTCATGCACCAAATAGATTAAACTTAATGGTGCACGGTGATGAGGATAATCATATTGATGATAACCCTAAGACTTATGAAGAGGTTATGGCAAGTCCAGATTATGAGAAGTGGTTTAAGGCCATGGAATCCAACTTCGAATCTATGAGAATCAATAAAGTATGAACTTTGGTTGATCCCTCAAAGGATATAAAACCCATAGGATGTAAATGGGTATTTAAGAAAAAAATTGGAGTAGATGGGAAGGTTGAAACCTATAAAGATCATCTTGACGCCAAAGGATATAATCAAAAGGAAGGTATTGATTATGATGAAACTTTTTCCCCCGTGGCAATGCTTAAATCTATTCGAATTCTACTTGCTATAGCTACATATTATGATTATACGATATGGAAAATGGATGTGAAAACAACGTTTCTTAAAGGAGAGCTCAAGGAAGATGTCTATATGACTTAACCTAAAGGTTTCACATTGCCATCTGCTCCTTATAAAATATGTAAGCTACAAAGATCCATTTATGGATTAAAGCAAGCTTCACGAAGTTGGAATATTCATTTGAATATAACAATTGCAAAGTTTGATTTTGTTAGATGTGAAGAAGAGCCATATATGTATAAGAAGGTTAGTGGGAGCATAGTTATTTTCCTAGTGCTATATGTAGATGACGTATTGGTAATAGGAAATGATGCACTAGCCATGCAAAAGAAAAAGATTTGGCTATCTGAATAGTTCTCCATGAAGGATTTGGGAGAAGCAGCTTACATTCTTAGAATCAAGATCTATAGAGATAGATCAAGGAAGCTGCTAGGACTTTCCTAATCTATGTACATTGATACTATCTTAAAAAGGTATCACATGGAAAATTCAAAAAAGGTTATTTACTGATAGGCACTAGAATTTCTCTTAGTAGGGAGGATTGTACTAAAATCCTAGAAGAAAGAGAGCACATGAGTAGGGTCTTATATGCCAGTGTAGTGGGAGCTATCATGTATGCCATGACATATACAAGACTTGATGTCGCCTATGTGCTAGGAATAGAGAGTAGGCATCAAGGTAATCCAAGTGAGGAACATTGGAAAGTAGTTAAAACTATCCTTAAATACTTGAGAAAAACTAAGGACTAAATCCTCATATACAGAGATTATGAATTAAAGCTAATAGGCTACACTGATGCTAGCTTTGCATCAGATAAGGATGATAGCAAATCTACCTCTGGTTATATTTTCACCTTGAATGGAGGAGCAGTGAGTTGGAAAAGTTCCAAGCAAGCTACTGTAGCTGATTCAGTTACTGAAGCAGAATACATAGCTGCATGTGAAGCAGCTAAGGAAGCTGTTTGGATGAAAAAGTTCTTAAATGAACTTGGTGTGGTTCCTTCGATAAAGGAAGCGGTTCCTTTATTGTGTGACAATACCGGTGCCATTGCACAAGCTAAGGAACCAAGGTCACACCAAAGATCCAAACATGTTCTGCGGAAGTATCATTTAATTCAAGAAATTGTTGAGCGTGAGGACGTTCAAATTTAAAAGGTTGAAGGAAAGGAGAATGCTGCAGATCCCTTCACTAAGGTGCTTGGATCAAAAGAGTTTGATAAGCGCAAGTAGAAGATACAATTGAAGTTCATGATTGATTGGGTCTAGGTCAAGTGGGAGATTGTTAGAATTATGCTCATGACCCAATCGTTATGTAATAGATTGAACACTTTAGTTTTGTGATTATTAATTTTGATTAATAACATAGTAAATGATTAAATTTATACACTTGTCATCATAATGGAGATTATGATAATGAGAGTTAAGTCTTTAAGATTGAATCTAAAAATGTTATTGATCATAGGATCATCAAATAAGGACGTTAATGATCAGGTTAGATCAATATATATGTAATAGTATCTATTGGATAGATATTAGTAGATCTCATTTATTAAGTTACATATATAAATGATGCATATGGAGATATGATCATTGAACTGATCAAACTGAGAATTCCCAATAGTTAATATTACCTATGAACTGTTAAGTAGGATATTCTCATAAGGATTTAGATGTATATTTTTCCTTTGATCTGAGATCATCATAGTAATCAATAGGTTACTTATTATGTTTTGATGTCGGATACCTAGTGTGTAAAAAATGCTAGTTGAATGATCATTGGATATAATTAAGTACCTATCTAATTAGTGGTAAGTCAAGATGGGATCCACCGACTCTAGGTCATGAGTTTGAACTCTATGTTGTCATTGATCTTAATGATTATTTTAAGACCTTAGCCAGGGCGATTGAATGAGTGAGGAAATGAGTTTTCTAAGTCATTCATCAATCATTAATGATCGACATGTAACATAGTTGGTTATCTAATAAAGTTTTACAGTTAAACAATACCTTAGGACAATCCAGAGTTGAAATGATGGAAAGTAATAATACATTATCCTTAAACTAAGGTTCTGTCTTTGTAAAGTTGTTATTTCACACTACCCGGTCGTTGAGGAGTGTTGCTAGATGCCAACCTTGATTAGTAATTAATTAGATTAATTACTACCAGCTTAGTGATGAATCTATGTGGTCACACACTTATGAATGTAATATTTCCCGTTTATAATTATTTAATTTATTATAAGATAATTTATTAAATAATCTATATGGCATATTATTATATTTTTTGCTAGCACAAAAAATATAATTAATAATGAAAATTCTCTTGTGTAAAATAAATGAATAAAATAAAATAGTTTCATTTTATTTCATTTTATAAATAAAAAACCTTATATTTAAACGTTGTAATGGTTACAAATGGGTATGTTGGTTTAATAGATGTCGGAGTAAGCGTTGGTGGTTTTTTTTTATATCATAAGGAAACGTATAGACATATTATGATATTAATTGGGGAAAGGAAACCTAGCTATATCCTCCACTAGGATATTAAAGCAACCCACAGACAAGTATTGATGCCAATGAATACCAAGATCTAAGGACCTGACATGATTAGATAACCAATCCGCGGCTCGATTAGCCTCTCTGTATATATGTCTAGCTTTCATAGTCCAATTGCGGATGAGAAGATATATAACCAAACGAAATAACATAACGCATGAGGTGTGAATAGTTTTTCTTTTTACTTTGAAAAAGTAACGTTAGAAAATTACTTACCGTGAAAATGAGTTAAAAATAGATGTCAATTTATTTTCATTAGTTGTTCATGCAATATGTGAAAAACAAAGAAGAGAAAACGTTGTTTTTCGTTTTTTGTACGTTGATCAAAACAAAGTGAAGAAGAGCAATTGTAATACTCTTTTCCACGTTTTTTTGGTTTATAGTTCGTGCATGAAAATTCTTTGTTTTTCTGTACGTTAAAAATAAACATAGTCAAGAGAAAATTGTTTTCTTCTTTTTTTAAGAAACGATTCTTCAAAATTAATCATAGCTATATCAAGTATTAAAAACGGGACATATATTTTAGTACGGAGCATATAAAGACTTTGTATTTTTAAAATTTTGCATTGTTTAAATTACAAATTTTAGATATTTATCATTTATCTGTTCTTATTATCAGTATATTATTAAATGCAATAAATAATATATGATTGTAATTTTTATTGCTGCTGTGTGTTCCCATCTTTCCCAGCTAATCTAACTAAAAAATATTTAGTCTTAACCAAGTCAAATTGGGCACCATGTTTTAGACTCTCTGCACCACACAACAACTGTCTCAAGATTAGGAGGATTGATATTCACAGGATTGGTAACGGCCTGCTAATCTGACTCAAAAAAAAATTAGTCTCGACTTGGTTAAAAGTCAAATTGGGCACCATCTTTTAGACTCTCTGCACCACACATCAACTATCTCATGATTAGGAGGATTGATAATCATAAGATTGGTAACGGCCAGCCAAAAAAAATTTAGTCTGGACTTGGTTAAAAGTCAAATTGGGCACCATGTTTTAGACTCTCTGCACCACACAACAACTATCTCATGATTAGGAGGATCCATATTTATAGGATTGGTAACAGCCAGCTAATCTAACTCAAAAACATTTGAGTCTCGACTTGGTTAAAAGTCAAAATGGGCTGGACTATAAAACCCGAATTTGGTAGATTAATCTTATCTCTCGGCATATATACAAGCAAAATAATTTATTATAAGGAGATCCATTTTTGATATAACTATTCATAATTATATATAAGAATTAATTTAGCATATTAAGTTCAAAAATTAAAGAACTAGACTCCTAAAAATAATTCTAAGTTCAGAAACTTTAGAATCAAGTTATGTTTTAAGGACGTGACCCGTGGATGCCGACGATTGCATGTGATACCATACCTATTGCAGAAAGAATTGGAATCATTTCAGGAATTAAAGATTCCAAAAGGGTTGATTATCCCACTCTTGAATTTGAGCAATGCAAAAGAAGAGAGAATGCTACTAGTGCAGTGACTCATTTGGCTTAAACTGTGAAGAACCTCTTTATTATAATTTTTTATAATGTTTGATAACTTGAAATATATGCTCATCAATTTAATTCTAATTCAACTAAAATAATTTCTTTTGAAAAAAATAATTTGAGTATATATTGAAAATAATAAAGAAAGTCAACAATACAACTTAAGGAATCAACTAAAATATTTCGAAACACTCTACAAGATTTTAACGACTAGTCAGATGTGATTAATTAAGACACGTTTTTTAATAAAAAATCATAAAGTTAAAATTAACTAAATGGATAATTATTACTAATGACAAATTAAAATAAAATGTTTAAATGTTTTGAAGATAAGATTCAAGGGTTATTATCTAACTATAAACTTTAAAACAAAAGTTTACATTTAGTTTTAAAGATATAAACTTTTGTTTCTCCTTTTTTTTAAGCACATATACATAAAAAAATATTACATATCTTAAGATGGTAAATAAATATAGTTCAAAGCTTGATCGATTCTATCTGAATATAAGTCTAATCAGATTTAAATCAATCTTATTTGTTTTTTTAAAACTTAAAATTTTTTGAAAAGCTCAAATTCAGATGAAATTCATTAAATTCAAATTAGGCTTGACTCATTTGGCTTAAACTGTGGAGAACCTCTTTATTATTATTTTTTATTATGTTTGATAACTTGAAATATATGCTCATCCATTTAATTCTAATTCAACTAAAATAATTTCTTTTGAAAAAATAATTTGAGTATATATTGAAAATAATGAAGAAAGTCCACAATACAAAATAATACTCATTCTATTCTATTTATCATCTTTTGTATTCTTAGGAATAACTATTCTATTCCCTATCTATTCTATTCTTTGAACCAAACAGGCCGTTAAAGGAATCAACTAAAATATTCCGAAACACTCTACAAATTTTAACGACTAGTCAGATAGATGCGATTAAGACACGTTTTTTAACCCTTTCTTTTAAGTTCTTTCGTATGGAACTTAAAAGAAAGGGTTGAGTGGTGTCGGCTCAGTAAAGCCTTGGGTAAATCTATTGTACTTCGGTGAAAGTTATTAAGCTAGGTGAGGACCCCGCAGACGTAGGCAAGATTTGCCGAATAGCGTCACCAAATTTATGGTATTTTTATTATTTCGGTTTTGATTGTTTTTACTCTATTTGTGAGAAGAATAATTTGAAAAGTCTGCGAATTAATTAACCACTTTGGTTTTTCAATTGGTATTAGAGAAAGGTCATCGATTCAGAACTTGACAGCAAGTTGGTGTAGATCCTAGTTTCGCGAACATGGCTACAAGAGAGGCACTACAAGTGAAAACTGGAAAAAGTGTGAATGATGCGAAAGATGAAAACGAAGACTTGGTACTACTTACATTAAATTTTAGTAAATGGCTGAAAAAAATGAAGAAGGACAGATCCAACTTTAGACAATTTGGCGGAAATTCATCGAGTAACAATTTAAGACAACAAGTTAAAACCCAAAAGGGTGAACGGAAGGCAGGGAGAATCCAATGTCATGAATGTCAAGGTTTCGAACACATTGAATCCGAATGTGCTAATACTTTGAAGAAGAGAAAAGGAAAGTCTTTCATAAGCACCTGGATTGAGAATGATTCCAAGAGTGAATATGGTAGTGAAGAAGAAATAACGAATCATGCTGCATTGGTTGCCTTACATAGCAAAAGTCAAGTTACTTGCTTAACAGTAACTGAGAAGGAAGTAACTGAAGTCTGAAAAGGGGTAAAATCGAAAAATTTCGAAAACAACTCATCTCAAGACCTATTATCAGATTATGATAGTGATGGAAGTGGCCTAGATGATAAAAAAAGGAATATTTACAAGGATTACAAGGCTATATATGAAAAATGGATGAAAACACGTAGAAAGAATGAAAGATTGAAGTAAGAGAATCTCTCCATGAAAAACACCATCCAAGAGTTAGAAAAGAATTTGATGTTGACATCAAATGAGCTTGGTGAAGCTAGAATGAAATTAGTAAGTACTGAAAAGGGATTGAGAATATTAAATAGACTATCGAAAAGTTAGAAAAGTTGTTGAAAATTGGTAAAGTTAAAAGGGATCTTCAAGGCATTGGCTATAAGGGTAAGTACTCTAAAGTGAATGAGGAGAAAAATAATATGTCTAGATCTGTCCGAGAAGAAGAATCATCGAGAAAAAATCGAAGATTTATACCCACATGTCATTTTTGTGGAGTCATTGGACATGTAAGGCCAAGATATTATCAGTTACTACAAATGATGTTTCAAAGGTATCAAAACAAAAAATCTAGACACTCTTCATTAAATTTTCAGCAGCATCCCATGATATCGAAGCAAGCTTGGATTAGAAAGGGTCAAGTATAAGCACAAAAAGGTAGTAAAGGAAAAATAAGAAAATACCCAGATTTGCAGTTAGTTACTACTGAGGAAGTAACTGCAGAAACTAATTTGCAATTAGTTACTGCTGAGGAAGTAACTGCAAGAACTGAAGAACTTTCAATTACTTCGGATGATGATCCAACCAAAACAATGGAAGTTGATTTGAACCGAGGTTCTTTATCTCAAATCCAAAGAAAT
>JANIHZ010115602.1:0-15169 GCA_027478365.1 Erythroxylum rufum | reverse complement strand
TAAGATTAATGGTTTAGATTTTTTACGCAGCACAGAGTGAAATTGATGCAGAAACCAGAATCCTAAGTTAACCGGAACGTGCCGATCCATGCACCACAGGAAGTAAAATTCAGCTTTAGATAAGGTGCCCGCGGCATCCTTTCGTCCAGAAAAATTGAAAGCTAGCAACCTATGAATGATTCTAAAAACCGGGTTCCGGAAAAAAGAACTTTTTGACAGGCTAGCATTATATGGACGGGGGTCAATCGACCATTGACGCCAAACTTCCATAGCATTGAAATCAGCAGAAAAGTCACAATGAGAATTGATAAATAACTGTTGAAGATTGTCTATATTTGGTATAGTTGACTTAGCCCGTTCTTAGTTGTGATTAGCCTGATTTGTAGCGATATTGTTTCCCGTTTACTTTGTTATATACTCTTGCTCCCATGTAAATCAAGTAACTGAGAATCATACGAAAATACAATGAATACAATTATTTTTTTCCCAAATACCATGCTCTAACATGGTATCAGAGCAGTGTCGAGATCCCAGAAACTCAGAATTAAACATCATCATCGTCCCATACCTTATCCCAACCCTAGAATCGGCCTGCACCCATAACCAAAACAACAACCATGTCAACCGAAAACAACAACAACAATCAAGAACTCGCAATTCAGATTGCACAACCAACTATGCTCAACTCGGATAATCTGTCAATTGGCATCAAATTAAACAGTGACAATTATCCAGTTTGGGCCAGACTAATGAAAATGGCGATCGGCGGAAGAGGGGGCCGTTCGCACATAACCGGCAACCCACCGGCCCCCGAAGAATCTGACCCAAAATTCGACTCATGGGAACAAAGAGATCAGCAAGTGTATACCTGGATTATACAGAACATGGAGAGCAGCCTCATTAACAATGTTCTCCAATATCCGACTGCAAAGGCATTGTGGGATGGACTTTCCACCACCTACGGCAGCGGCGGAGACCCATTGCAACTCTTCGATTTACATCGGAGAGCCAACACCCAACGTCAAGGCCAAGAGAGCCTTGAAGAATTCTGGAACAAATTGCAAAACATATGGATGGCGATTGATCGAAAACAGCCGAATCCAATGAAGTGTCCCGATGATATCAAGGCCTTCAACCTTATCACCCAAGAACAGAGACTCTACCAATTCCTCACTGGAATTGATGACAGATACGAATCAATACGGCGTGATATCCTGAAACAAGAACCGAAACCTGCCGTAGAATCGGCGTACGCCACCGTGCGCCGCGAAGCCGCCCGCCTCCATATCCTGAAATCAACAGCTGGCGATGATGGGGATTCCAATGTCGGAATGGGTCTGGTGGCGAGAAGGGAGAAAGGGGGTCGGAGCACCCTACGCTCAGGCGGCGCCGGCCGCGGGGATAGCGCCGGTCGCCGGACATCATGGCGTGACGACAGGTCTGGAATCACCTGCGGGGTATACGAAAAACCCAAACACACTTCTGAGCAGTGCTTCGAAGTTATTGGCTATCCCGATTGGTGGGAAGGCCACCGGAAAAATCCCACCGGACCGGCGATCAAGGGAGGAAGCAGAAAGGCAAACGTGGCGGTAGGTGACGGCGGTGGCGAGAACCCCACTGCAGGCGTCATCCGGGGAGACGCCGGTGTAGGGGGAGGTGCGACGACGACAATCAGCCGCGCCAATCTCGCCATCAGATCTGGCGCCGGCGACGGAACTGAATCAAAGGGGCAGACGGCGATTTCAGATGCAGCAGGTAAAGGGTTTGGGACTGTCCCAAACCCTAGGTTTCCTTATATATTTTCCCTTTTTGATAAGATGCCCCCAACGTCTGTGAATTTGCAAAATGGACCCCAGATTTCCAATGGTTATGTGTTGCACACCCACAATTCCCACAATTCCCAAAATAAATGTTCTAGGTGGATTCTTGATTGCGGGGCGACGGATTCCATGACTTTTGATGCTTCTGATTTAATTTGTCCAATTAATCCTAAGCAATCGTATATTCAAACTGCAAATGGGGGTCAAGCTATGGTTGAAAAAGAGGGATCTATCTCTGTTACACCAAAACTGAAGTTGAATAATTGTCTCTATGTGCCTTCGTTGTCATGCAAGCTACTTTCCTTGAGCCACGTTACCAAAGAACTAAACTGTGTGGTTCTAATATATCCTCGTTTTTGTTTGATTCAGGACATTCATACGAAGGAGATCATTGGGTGTGGTACTGAGCACGGAGGTTTATACTACGTTGATGAAGTGGAAAATCCGTCTAAAGCTTTGTTTTCATTAGGAAAGGCAAACACCCAACTCTGGCTTTGGCATCGTCGTCTGGGACATCCCTCAGCTGGGTATTTGAAGTTGTTATTTCCTACATTATTTCAGCATAGTGAAACTGTTGATTTTTCTTGTGAGACATGTTTAGCTTCCAAAAGTCATAGGACTTCATTTAAACCCAGTAATACACGGGTAGAGACTGTTTTTTCTGTGGTACATTCTGATGTTTGGGGACCTGCCCCTGTTGCAAATCAAAATCAGTTTCGTTACTTTGTATTGTTTATTGACGATTTCTCCCGGATGACTTGGGTTTACTTTCTGTGTCACAAATCTGAGGTGTATTCAACTTTTGTTGCGTTCTATAAGATGGTACAAACTCAGTTCAGCCAAAAAATCAAAATCCTTCGATCTGATAATGGCAGAGAGTTTGTCAATCGAGAAATGAATAGTTTTTTCACAGAACATGGCCTTATACACCAAACCTCCTGTCCCAACACCCCTCAACAAAATGGTGTTGCTGAACGGAAAAACCGCACCATCCTTGAAATGACTCGGGCTTTACTAGCAGAATCTCATGTCCCGAATCATTTTTGGCCCGAGGCGGCTGCTACTGCTACCTACTTAACCAACCGGTTACCCACAAAAATCCTCAACCATAAAACACCTCTATCCATCTTCCAAACACAAGTCACAATACCATCTCACCTTACCATGCCACCCCGTATCTTTGGATGCATGGTGTTCATTCATGTTCCTAAGACTGAGCGCACGAAGTTGGAACCTTGTGCAGTAAAGTGTGTTTTCATTAGCTATGCGCCCCACTAGAAGGGGTATCGGTGCTATAACCCAGCTAGCAAACGGGTTCACGTTACTATGGATTGTGAGTTTGTGGAGACTGAATACTACTTTCTCACCCAGTCCACTGATCAGGGGGCGACACAGGGTGAATCACTGTACTGGCTGACTTATCCTGACGATACAGTAGTGGCACCCAAGCTTGAACTGCACAGAGAAGACCTCAGTACCACTTCTTCTCAACTGCCCAATGATCCTCCTTCGCATGATGTCCAAACCGAGGTAACAGATTCTCTGAACTCCACTTCTGATATTCGTGATATTATTAATGTGACAAATGCTGCTGATTGTTGTCCCTGAAGATGGCACAGTAAGTCACAGGTACTCGCTACCACAGCGGAGTAACAGAGGAGTTCCTCCACATAGATATTCTCCGGAACAAGTGTCTAAGACATCCAAGTATCCCATAGGTAACTTGGTTAGGGGGAGCATGTCCAGAGTTGCTAAGGCCTTTTTTAGCAGCCTCTGTACAGAAACCATTCCGAAAACAGTGGAAGAAGCTAGACAAAACAAGGAATGGAAGCAGGCCATGAATACGGAGATGGAGGCTCTAATGAAAAATGGAACTTGGGAAAAGTGTCCACTACCCGCAGGAAAAAAAACAGTTGGGTGTAGATGGGTGTTCACAGTGAAACATAAGGCAGATGGATCAGTCGAAAGGTACAAAGCCCGGCTAGTGGCAAAGGGGTACACTCAGACTTTTGGGATTGACTACTCTGAGACTTTTTCCCCAGTGGCGAAGCTAGATACGGTTCGGGTATTACTGTCTGTTGCTGCCAACTTGGAGTGGCCACTACACCAGTTTGATGTGAAAAATGCCTTTTTACACGGGGATCTGTCAGAAGAAGTATACATGGAACCACCTCCAGGGTTCGCAGAGAGTTTTGGGAGGAATGAAGTCTGTAAACTCCGAAAGGCTCTGTACGGACTAAAACAATCCCCTCGGGCGTGGTTCGGCAGGTTTACATTGGCAATGCAAAGACATGGATATGTCCAGAGTAACTCAGACCATACGTTGTTTCTGAAACAAAGAGGAGAATTGATCACATGCCTAATTATCTATGTGGATGACATGATCATAACGGGGAGTGATACAGAAGAGATAAATCAGCTCAGAGAGAATCTCTTCAGGGAATTTGAAATGAAGGATCTTGGGGGCTTGAAGTACTTTCTGGGGATTGAAGTTTTGCGGTCAAAACGGGGAATCTTTATCTCCCAAAGAAAGTATGTCCTTGATTTGCTTGCTGAAACTGGTATGATCGATTGCAAACCAGTTGAAACGCCTATACAAGTAAATCACAAGCTAAGGATAGATGAAAGTGGGGAACCAGCCGAAAAGGAACGGTACCAACGTCTTGTCGGTAAGTTGATCTACTTGTCTCATACGAGACCGGATATCGCGTATGCTGTGGGAATTGTAAGCCAGTTTATGCACCAGCCACAGAAAGAACATATGGATGCAGTTATAAGGATTATTCGGTATCTCAAGGGGTCAATCGGGACAGGAATCATGTTTGGCAGACACGGTCACTTAAACATTGAGGCATACACTGACGCAGATTGGGCAGGAAACCCAAATGACAGAAGATCCACTTCCGGATTCTTCACATTGGTTGGAGGAAATGTGGTAACGTGGCGAAGTAAGAAACAGAAAGTCGTAGCCTTATCTAGTACAGAGGCTGAGTTCAGAGGCATAGCAAAAGGAGTAACCGAGGTGATTTGGTTAAGAAAACTGATGACGGAGATTGGCGTAACTCCTGCCGGACTGACACCACTCTGGTGTGACAACAGAGCCGCCATCAGCATCTCAGAGAACCCTGTTCAACATGATAGGACAAAGCATGTGGAAGTTGACCGACATTTCATTAAAGAAAAGCTTGAAAGTGGTATCATCACGATTCCGTTCGTCAGATCAGAGGATCAGCTAGCCGATATATTGACCAAGGCGGTCACAGGCCAAATGTTTCAAACCGTACTAAGCAAGTTAAGGATTGGCGATTCCATCACTTAACTTGAGGGGGAGTGTTGAAGATTGTCTATATTTGGTATAGTTGACTTA
Source organism: Erythroxylum rufum (assembly GCA_027478365.1). Classification (NCBI taxonomy): domain Eukaryota; kingdom Viridiplantae; phylum Streptophyta; class Magnoliopsida; order Malpighiales; family Erythroxylaceae; genus Erythroxylum; species Erythroxylum rufum. The sequence continues at coordinate 9,982 of JANIHZ010115602.1, read as the reverse complement.
GCCCGTTTTTAGTTGTGATTAGCCTGATTTGTAGCGATATTGTTTCCTGTTTACTTTGTTATATACTCTTGCTCCCATGTAAATCAAGAAACTGAGAATCATACGAAAATACAATGAATACAATTTTTTTTCCCAAATACCATGCTTTAACAAATAATAATAATAACAATAATAACAACAACAACAACAAAATCTAATAATAATAATGGTTAGCAACAAACCACCCCAATTTGTGACTAGTCATGGGGTGACTATTAAGTCACCTCGTGAGCATTTAGCCACGGGGTAGACTAATTAAGTCACCCCGCATCTAGCAATAGTTCAAAACAACATAAATGATAACGAAAAGCAGATAAAAACCGAAAATATAATGGTCATTTTTAAACAACTTTTTAGCTGTTTGGTCCAAAATGTTCCACATCTAAAAATTTTCACAAATTAGCTGGTTGAGTAGAATCAGCCAACTCAACTAACCAACAATCAAATAAATTACGAAATATGCCGTAAAATGAGTTCAATTATCATTTATGTAAAATATATTTTATTTATTGTCCAGCATTTATGATCTTGCTTTTTCTCTTGTACTTTTTGGAATTGTTGTCTACTCATTTTTCATTTTTATGTTTTGAATACATTCGTTTTTATTTTCCTAAAACGTAAGAGTAATACCGAACATTACTTCATTGACCACATAACCAATAGCAATTTTACCAATGTTTCAATTTCTAACTAATAGTTTTGGTTTATTTAAAAAAAAAACTAATAGTTTTGGTTTAAGTCTCTTATCTTCCTTGATTTACAGATTTAGATATATATTTATTCAGTGTAATAAATGGAAATGAATTATTTTATAATATATGAATAATTAAATTTATAGTTATTATATTTTTTCAAAATAAAAGATATTTAGCGTCAAAACAAAAAATTGTGATTACAATATTACTATAACAAGATTTGGCATAATTTATCTAATAGTTATTAATAAATAAAATATAGGTTCTAAAACAATTTTATTTCTCAAATTAAATAAATATTTTAATATTAGAGAGACTTCAATGTTTTTTTATCAATATTCAAATTATTAAAACTTATACTTTTGCATACATGTTTTAAGAAACAGTTTATTCTTATTTTGAAGTCTTTTTAATTAGTCTAGCTTGTATTGACTTTAAGTTTTTAACTTGATAGTCTGTATCAGGATTTCAAGTCTACGTTGAGGACTTATCAACCGTATAAAATTGTGCTTATAAAGACACGAGAAACACGTTGATTTTTCTCGTTCTGTATTCTTCAAAGCAGACGGTTCCAAATTAGTTGGTAACTAATTAATTCCGCAAGTTGCTTAACGATAAACAACAATTAGTTAATTAACTAATGTTGGTGAAGAGAACCTAGCTACCTAGTAGCAGATACACTTAATCTATTGACAAAATAAATAAACCAATGAAGACTGATACGACTTCAAGCAATCAAATCAAGTCCCTGATTATAAAATATAGCTCAGTCCTTGCTACTTTCCTATTAACTTGGCATCGCGTTTTACCTTTTAGATGTTATTTTACAAAAAAACTAACAGCTAAGGAAAAATTTATATGAAATGCAAAGTCTGGGAAGTAGCATGCAGGTTTATCCTTCACTGATATAAAAGTTGTTTCCTAATGACCAACATAAAACATACAAAAATAATAAAAAATAAAATGAAATAAATATTTAATAAATAAAATATAAAATAATTAATAAACTTTGGTTGGGTTGGTCTCATTAGGCCCAAGCTCAGGCCCGGAATGACATGTGGGCCGATCGGCCCATTCATTAATGGTGACCTAAACCTAGCAAGTATTGCTTATATAAGGTACTATTCTATTGTGACACAGGTACGACTTTAGAACCCTCGTATTTTCTTTATTCTTCGCCACCAAAACTCTCACAAAAAAATTGACTTGAGCATCAGAGAGGCCTACGGGAAGTCAGCCCCCGGTGTGCCTTTATTGTTTTGCAGGTATCTCAGAGCCGACATCTACCAACTTCATGGATCCAAATAGCAACGTCCAGCCCCATCAGAATCAGACAAAACCAATTGACGCCTACCGTGGGGCTCGGCATCAGGGCACCACGTTCAGAAACACTCAGATCAGTCAGGCGGCAGCAGCCAACCTTGATATAGCCGCCGTCGCGGCACTTGCGCTACAACGAATAGGTTTGCAATTACCTACCACTCTCCAGCCACCACATCATGATTCTCATACACAATCTTCGCACCTGAACAATCAACCACCAACTCAGAACCAAGATCAAGAAGAACAGAGCGTAGCTCTAGAGGACAATGCCGAGACCAATTCACATCCTAACTCCCATCGCCCCCTAGACGCAAATACTCCTGCACCCTAACAAACCTCCCTCACCCGAAGACAGATAGAGGAAGCGGCTGATCTATTGATTCGCCAAATTCTACAGTCTCAGCCGGAACAATAGCAGACACCCGCTCGACAGATTGGTGAGATGGTCGATCGCCATTCTACTGAAGCCCTAGAAAAAATCATAGACGATCGAATCAATATGGCCATGAATCCCTGTCCGGCTCACCCATCAACGCAGTATAGCTCTCCCTTCATCCCAGTGATCCTGGATAGATTCCCTGCGGTAGGTACCAAAATATTGACGCCTGAAAAATATACTGGAAAGACCGATCCCCTGGACTATTTGCAGTACTTCTAGTCAATGATGAACCTACATTGCGTTTCGGATGCCATTTAATGTAAGGCATTCTGTACCACCTTTCAAGAAGGAGCTCCGCGATGGTTCAATAGTCTACCCCCTTGTTGCATCACTTGCTTCGAGGATTTTAAGCTGTTATTCCTCAATCAATTTGCTAAAAGTAAACGGCCACAGAACACTGCCGTAGAAGTGATGCAGTTGACCCAAGGAAGGAACGAAAGTTTGCGGGAGTTCATTACTCGCTTTAATAATGAAGTTGTTGAAGTCCCTGACCTCACTTGCTCGTCCATGTTGGCGGCACTTATGAGCAACACAAGAGATGAAAAGTTTAAGAAGTAATTGGCCCTTGATCAACCCAGGTCTATTCAAGAGATAAGAAATCAGGCGGACAAGTATATCCAGCTTGAGGAAGTGTTGAAAAACACAAAACGTAGAGCAGACGACCGCGAGCCGAGCGGCAGAGCAGATGATTCACAAAAGCGACAGAAGGATCAGTCGAGCTGGAGAAAGCCGACCGATCGACAGGGATAAAGACGAGAATCCTTCACCCTGCTCAATAGGCGATATGCGAAAGTATTGGCAGCCATGAGAGCAGATGGGGAATCCCTCCGAGAACCCAATAAGTTGAAGACTCCCCTCAAGAAGAGGGACCCTGATTTATATTGCCGCTTTCGTAGAGATATTGGTCATGACACGGAGGATTGCTGGGACTTGAAGAAAGAAATTGAACTCCTTATCCAAAGGGGAAGGCTGGGTAGATTTTTGAAGCACGAAAAAAATACCGATCGAGATAATGAGGGTAGAATCAATCGGTCTGACAACTGGCGAAAGCCTTGGAGACAAAACGACAGGAACAATGGGGGGAGGCAGAACAGGAATACGGACGACCGACATGACACGAGAGCACAGTCCAGAGTAAGAGACGATAGAAATGCCGGACAGCAGGATGATCAACCGGCTAGGGTTATCAAAATGATTTTTAGCGGTAATGCAGCAGGAGGGTCGACCGCTAAAGGTAGAAAGAGGTATGCCAGGAAGGATTTGTGGGTGAAGAAAAAGAAGCAAAACGATGAGGTGATCTCGTTCGATGAATCTGATCTGGATAGCATTAGCTGTCCCCATGATGATGCGTTAGTAGTCAACTTTAATATGGATGGCAATGAGGTGAAACGAGTAATGATTGACACGGGCAACTCGGTCGACCTACTCTATTACGATGCATTTAAACAGATAGAGATACCGGAGGACCGACTACTGCCAATAGAGGGACCCACCAAAGGAGTAACAGGAGCGTCGGCCTACCCATTCGCCCGAGTCTTCCTGAACGTGAAGTTCGGGCAAAAGCCATGTCAAATAGAAAAGAGCGTTGAATTCTTGGTGGTGAAATTTGGAGGAGCTTATAATGCAATAATTGGAAGAGCCACTCAAAATACCCTCAGAGCAGTCGTCTCAACCTACTATCAAGCAATGAAATTCCCAACTCCTCATGGCATCGGTAAAGTCAGGGTTCAGCAGAGAATCGCTAGGGAATGCTACTTAGCAGAAACAAGAACACTTGATGGAGCGGTCGTCTTGACAAGTTCTCTCGATGTGAGAGTTGATGAAGAAACTGAGCGGATGAACCCTGTAGAAGAAACTCAGCAGGTTGTGTTAGATGAAGTAGACCAGTCCAAATTCACAAATTTAGGTTCCGGGCTCGCAAAAAACCTGGTCAAAGAAATCACGGATTGCTTGGTAGAGAACAAATCGGTCTTTGCCTAGGTACCGAGCGACATGCCTGGACTATCTCGGTCGGTAACATCGCATACTCTCGGTATCCGAACAGATTGTAAGCCAATCAGACAGAAGAAGCGGTGGCAGAGCAAAGAGAGGCAGGAGGTGATCGAGAAAGAGATTAAAAAACTGCTTGATGCTGGGTTCATACGGGAAGTTAAATACCCTAAATGGTTGGCAAACGTGGTACTCGTAAAGAAGAAAAACGGAAATTGGAGGATGTGCATCGATTTCACTGATTTGAACAAAGCATGCCCAAAGGACAGTTTCCCCCTACCTAAAATCGATCAGCTGGTAGACTCTACGTCAGGACATGAGCTCCTCAGCTTCTTGGATGCCTTCTCTGGTTATCATCAGATAAAAATGAACCTCGAAGACGAAGAGAAAACGACTTTTGTAACTGACCGGGGCATATATTGCTACCAGGTGATGCCGTTCGGTTTGAAAAATACAGGGGCTACTTATCAGCGGCTCGTTATGGAAGTCTTGAAGAAGCAGATCGGCAAAACAGTTGAGGCTTATGTGGATGATATGGTGGTTAAAAGCAAGACAGCTGCCGAACATGTGGAAAATCTCAGAGAAGTTTTCCAGACCCTTAATAAGTTTCAAATGAAGTTGAACCTCGAAAAGTACATTTTTGGTGTGGCATCCGGCAAATTCCTAGGATTCATGATTACTCAGCGAAGGATTGAAGCGAACCCAGAGAAGATCGAAGCCATCATCTGGATGCCCTCGCCGCAATGTTTAAAGGATGTCCAAATACTGACAGGACGGATAGTATCTCTGAGCATATTCGTCTCTAGGATGGGGGACAAGTGCCTTCCGTTCTTCAAAATCCTAAGAAAGGCGGATGTGACCCAATTCTAATGGCCGGATGAATGCGAAAGAGCATTTCAGCATTTAAAGCAATATCTGACTAGTCCACCCGTCTTGCAGAGCCCCGCTGAGGGGGAGAATTTGATAGTTTATCTAGCAGTTACGGAGGGGGCGATCAGCGCTGTTCTCGTTCAGACAGATGGCAAGGAGCAATTCCCGATCTATTATGTCAGTAAGGTGCTGAACGAACAAGAAGTACGGTATGCACCCATTGAGAAGCTGGCCTTATCGTTGATAACCGTAGCGCGAAGACTCAGGCCCTACTTCCAGAGCCACACAATCGAGGTTTGAACTGACCAACTCCTCCGGCAGTGCCTTCAGAAGCCCGAAACCTTTGGGCGGTTGCTAAAATGGGCGTTAGAGCTGGGAGAGTTCGATATACACTATAAGCCGCTGATAACGATCAAAGCCCAAATGTTGGCGGATTTTGTAGCAGAAATGAGTCAGCCTGCCTCGCAGAATGAGCAACACCCTGCATGAAGTTTATTCGTTGATGGGTCGTCCAACGCTGAGAGATGCGGAGCAGGAGTGGTCTTGATCAGTCCGCACCAAGAAGAAAAGGTGGAGTATGCTCTCCGACTAGAATTTAAAGCATCCAATAATGAGACAGAATACGAAGCTTTGTTAGCTGGTCTTCAATTGGCCAGAGAGATGGGGGTGAAACATTTGAAGGTGTACAGCGATAGCCAAATAGTGGTCGGTGAAGTTACGAGGCAGTGCGAGGCTAAAGGAGACAACATGGTCAAATATTTGGAATTAGCGAAGCAAGAGTTTAGTAATTTTGAAGAATACTCGGTCAGCAGGATAGAAAAGATGCAAAAAGCTCGGGCAGACGCGCTTTCAAAAATAGCTTTCGATCAAAACGTGAAGAATAACATTTTGGTCGAGCGGCTAGACCGGCCTAGCATTCAGAAAGCCAATGAAGTCCTTGAAACAGATGCCGAGCGATCGAGTTGGATAGAACCGATCAGATAGTACCTCCTTAAGGGAACACAGCCAGAAGAAACCTTGAAGGAGGCCAAGAAACTAAGAGTAAAGGCCGCTGAGTTTGTGATCGCTAATGACATCCTGTACAAGCGTTCCTTCGACTGGCCACTGTTACGCTGCTTAAGCAATTCCGAGGCAGAACGAGCAATGGCTGAAGTTCACAAAGGAATGTGCGGGAATCACTTAGGAGGAAGAATGTTGGCTCACAGATTGATCAGACAGGGGTATTACTGGCCGACAATGAAGAAGGACTGCCAAAAGAAAGTTAACCGATGTGCGGCTTGCCAGAGAAATAGCAACCTATCTCACCAGCCGATCGAGCGAATGAAAATCGTGAGCCATCCTATCCCCTTTGCTCAATAGGGAATAGATATACTAGGACCTTTTCCTCTTGGTCCTGGGCAGAAGAAGTTTTTAATAGTGGTAGTTGAATACTTCACCAAATGGGTGGAAGAGGAAGCGGTCGCCACTATCACTGAGCAGAAAATGGAAAACTTCGTACGTAAGAACATACTGAGTCGTTTTGGGATGTCTATGATCTTGGTTACAGACAACAGTCGGCAATTTGACAATGATAAGTTCAAAGATTTCTCTGAGCGGTTGAAGATAAGGCTCCAATTGACTTCAGTAGCTCATCCTCAAAGCAACGGTCAAAAAGATAATGAATGCCCTCAAGAAGCGCTTAGATAGACGTAAGACTTGGGTAGACGAAATAGATGAAGTATTGTGGGCATACAGAATAACCCCAAATGGGGCCACTAAAGAGACACCGTTCAGAATGACTTTTGGGGTAGAGGCTTTAGTCCCAGTAGAAGTAGTATTGCATAACCAACGAACTGCGAGCTATGAGGAAGAAGGGAACGATGAAGCCCGCAGGGCAAAACTTGTGCTTCTCAGTGAAGACAGGGATAGGGCGACCGCTCGTTCAGAAGCCATCCGACAAAAAACAACAAGATTTTACAATAAAGGGGTAAGGCCGAGCCACATAAAGATCAGCGGCTATGTTCTAAGAAAGGCCTAGGCGGCTGGGAAACATTCCGGAAAGCTCAGACAGACGTGGGAAGGACCTTATCAAGTGGTTAAACAAGCCAGACATGGCTCTTACATCCTGCGCAACATTGATGGCAAGATTCTACCGAAGCCCTGGAACTCTCAAAACCTAAAGACGTTTTATCAATAGATAAGATTTGTTTATTTATTTCTTTATCTTGTACTTTACTGCTGCTTACGCATCTGTAGTGGGTACCTTTTTCCTGGCCTTGCCAGTCAGGTTTTTTAACGGCCCATGCCTTTATCATCATCAATAAAGGGTTTCAAGTTTCTCCGCAAAAAGAGTCTTGCCAAAATAAGATAGAACAAAAAGACAGACTAATTGCCATTGCTCGGCCAGGTTGCCAAAACGAGATCCTTGGAACCAGGCAATGCTAAGAACTAAAATCTTGGATCGCTCGGCCTCGACATCGCTCGGCCAGGTTGCCAAGACGAGATCCTTGGAACCAGGCAATGCCTAGAACTAAAATCTTGGATCGCTCGACCTCGACATCGCTTGGCCAGGCTGCCAAGACGAGATCCTTGGAACCAGGCGATGCCAAGAACTAAAATCTTGGATCGCTCGGCCTCGACATCACTCGGCCAGGTTACCAAGATGAGATCCTTGGAACCAGGCGATGCCAAGAACTAAAATCTTGGATCGCTCGGCCTCGACATCACTCGGCCAGGTTGCCAAGACGAGATCCTTAGAACCAGGCGATGCCAAGAACTAAAATCTTGGATCGCTTGGCCTCGACATCACTCGGCCAGGTTGCCAAGACGAGATCCTTGGAACCAGGCGATGCCAAGAACTAAAATCTTGGATCGCTTCTTGGATCGCTTGGCCTCAACATCGCTCGGCTGTTTTCTTTTGCGTCGATCGGTTGAAGGATTTATCGACGCCCCCGCTATATGAAAAAGCAGACCTTTATATGAAACTAATAACAATCTAAGTTACATTCGCAAAATTGAGAAGACAAAGAGGGATAAGAATAAAATTTTTTATTTCATGTTTTTCCTGGTCACAAGCCCGACCGGCTGAGCTTTGAGGGTCCTACAGCCCAAGTTAGTGGGGATCTTCAGGAAGAGATGCAGCTGGATCAGCAGGGGGAGGTCGGCAAAGCAACCGAGGTAGGATCAAAGTCTGCAGCAAGAACAGGAGTGACAACCCCGTAAGATCGCTCTTCCTCCTCGTCCGAGCTAAGGTCCAGCTCCTCATCCGGAACCGCCTCTCATTCTCTCTCCGCTATCTCCCTCACTTCCTCCAGAGAAAGGCCGAGATTAGTAGGAAGCATCAATTCAGCGTAATCCTCGAAGGAAGGACGATCCAACCCGTCAGGAACGCAAAAGCTGTGGCAGTTCTTCAGAATGGAAAGAGCTAAGTCACAAGCAAACTCTTTGCACTCCTCGTGTAAGTGCCGCTCTTTCCATCGCTTGATTGCATCGATTCTTTCCTCCTTGACAGAGCTTCGCAACTCTATTAGCCTATTCTTAGCCCTTAGTTTGTCCCTCACCGCCTCTTGGCAATCCTGGAGGAACTTGGATCAAAGCTCTTGTTCCATCCTCACCTTAGAATGGCATCAAGAACTTCTTTCCTCAGGCCCTCGCACTCCCTCACCAGCTCGTCCCTTGTCTTGACCACCCTACTCTTCTTCTCCTCCCCCGAATCGAGTTGAGCCTTCAAAACGCTCCTATTCTCCTCCCAACATTTCTTCTCCTCCTCCAAACAAGAAAGTTGAGCTCGCGCAAAGTCTTTTTCTTCCCTCTCCTCTGAGAGTTCGGCCCTCAAAACACGAACCTGCTTGTGAAGATCTCTGACTTCCCAGTCCAGCGATTGGGAGACCCCATCGAGCTGATCGAGGCGCTGATATGTGGCGAAGGAGAGCGCCAAACCCTGGGAGGAAGAATCCTGTTAAAAAAAATGAGGGATGAAGGGCGGAGGAAGTTACCCTTGCGCAGCTATGCACGAGACTACCCAATAGCTCCTTATTGCCCAGAGTATCCAGAAACTCCCTATCCAGAGGAGGAACAGCCTTCTGGGCAATTTGGAGGGACACGTCGTTGTCTCTAATCGATGCAGTCTTATCCAGACTGATCGTAGACACCTACTTCCCAGAGCCGGTTTCCCGCTCCTTCCTTTTGCTTTTCTCTATCTCTTTCTCCTTTGCCTTCTCCTTGCCTTTATCTGATGGGCAGGGCGGTCGGTCGAGAACCCGAACGGTTTTCTTCCTCTTAAGAGGTCGTTCCACCTCTTCCTCTTCCCCCTCACCTACCGACCGGGTCATCATTGCTGGTTGTTCGGGGACAACCGCCAGAACGAGCACTGCAGACGTCTCGGGAATAGTAGGCTGAGCGACATCCTGCTCGGGGACAATAGGCTGAGCGACATCCGCACTGGCCTCCTTTCCCCTCGTCTCCAACACCTCCATTGTTTCCACCATTATTTCAGGCGGCCCGACTAAACCTTGGGCCGCATCTAGTTCTTCGTTGAAACCCGCAGGCGTTTGCGAGGGAGACCGGCCAAGAGACGATACAGAAGGGGAGGAGTTTGACGACATGATTGCAAAAAAGAAAAGTTATAGGATTAGGAGAGGAAAGAGGA
>JANIHZ010115596.1:0-15173 GCA_027478365.1 Erythroxylum rufum | reverse complement strand
TCCCTAATTGATATAATTGTTTGATCAATTATAACTTTATTTAAATCATAATTTTTTAAAAAATTTAACAAATTATATCGTTTCGATTTCTATATTTTAGTAAACTCGAAAACAATAAGTGAGAAGCTATCCTAAAATAATTTATGACGTGTATTTGTTATATGATGTCTCTTGGATGAAATTGACTATAAAAAATGTAGACTACTAAAAGTAGTATATATTATCAAGTTACATGAACTTCAAAGTATAGATTGTTATACATTTTATATTAATTATATATAAATTACAGTAGTAAAACTAACTGTATTGGTTCATTGTTATAAATTTCCAACTTATGTCAATTTGGGAATATGCAAAATAAAAGTTTGATTTAGATAAAATATGTAAAGAAAAGTTTATTACAAAGAAATTTAAATTACAAAATCACATGGAAGATTTTGGTTTAATAATCCCTTATTTAATCCACAAAGTCTTATTCTTTGATACTCGGACATGGTCTTAGGTGGGATGTGAAATTTAGCTTTAATAACTTATATACATTATTTTATTATCCTCAGCACTTTAAATTTTGGATCGATATAATTAGTCATTATTAATCATATTGTCCTAATTTTAGTATCAAATTTCTCCATATCATATTAAATTCAAGTACTAAAAATGTAATATTAAATTTATAAATTAAAAATTGAAGAATTAAATTTAAAAATATCTATTATATAAAAATATTTTTTAAGAATAGTTATTCATATAATTGTCTTTGTCCGGAAATTCCCAAGCCTCTTATCGTCATTATGTATTGTATATTGTAAAACCGTAGAGGGTATTAGTTTCACAAACTCTTCGATTTGACCGCAGTTACTTGTAAGATTCTGCCGCAATTACTTGTAACTGTATTTGTTGGTTATTAGATATAAAGTAACCATATCAGCGACTGTTAATTTTTTTGTACCAAACAAAAACAGAAAAATAAATACGAAATTAAACAGATCAATACCGAAATTTGGTAACGTAGTTTAGCACACCTTGCCTATGTCTGCGGGTCCTCTCCCAACTTAATACTTTTACCAAAGTACAATAAATTTATTCAAGGCTTTATTGAGCCAACACCACTCAACCCTTGGTACTATCTCTCAACTTCACTTCCCGTAAAAAAATTTTTACACCCAATAGTACGACTACCTCGTACTAACCTTAACAAAGGATTTTTTCAATCAATCTTTTAACGAATGAATAATAAACAAATAATTCAAGTGATTAAAATAATAAAGAACGAAAATTAAATACACTTGAGATAGACAAGAACAACTTCTTGATGAGTTCCGCTTCTCTAAAATGGATCGGAAAATTGTTGACAAAAATTGACAAAATCACATAATACTCTGGACTACCTTACGGTTGCACCAAGAACATATTCAATGTATCAGATCAATCAATCAAGCCTCCACCAAAATCTCCTAAGAAATATAAACCAGAAGCATATTGACTGCACACCCAACAATCAACCAATTGCTAGAAGTCGCACGCACAAGACAGTTATAGAGTAGTGAGCCACACACTAAAAATCAATACACGCCCGTGAACCACTAATTCACTCCCATAAACCACCAACACATGCCTGTGAACCACTAATGTTTTTACACAACCGTGGAGCACACAGAAAAATTAAGCCAACAGTAGTGACACAACTCCCACCAAATTCACGTCGGCCACGATTTATTACCTAATTCACCAAAGATACAATAAAATAATTGTTTCCCATTGCACCAACAAGTCTTAACACATGCACAATCTCCAAATGTCACGCAACTCACTTCTGCACACATGTAGATGTAATCTATACACACCCCAACTCAAGATAGAGTTCTATCACACTTAAATCATAATCTCAAAAGTCCAAGTTGAACAAAAATTGTTATTTAGTCACACTACAAGCTAATTGTTATTTTCCAATTAAATTCAATTAATTTGAATTTGAATTTTAAACTCATCAACATTATTCAACTCCCTCTTAAGACCAAAAAAAAAGCCAAAAAGTACAATTTTCTTCTTTAAGCCTAAAAGATGCCAAAAATTACGTCAATCTTCCTGTGAATAGAACAGCCGCCAAAAAACAGTTTGGTGGCTTCGACTTGGAAAAAACGCGATAAAAAATCCCATAAAGTACGTCAATCTCCCTGTGAATAGAACAGGCCCAAAAAAATAGTTCGGTGGCTTCAGCTTGGGAAAAAAAACGCATAAGACATATACTATATCTTAACATAAATGAACATATACTAGGATGGGTGACCTCCTGGGAAGTCCTCGTGTTGCACCCCTCACTCATTTCTTTTTATCACTAATCAATTATTTTATGTGATTATAGAGATTAGTAGTGGTTGAGAGTATCATTGGGAAGGAGATAGATTCGTAGCCTTTGGTCTTCTAATAAATCAACACCAAATTCAATCATCATCTCTAATCGCAATCACTGGTTAACTTCAATCATCATCTCTAATTGCAATTCTATGGCGTCATTGGACCCGGAGGGTCCCCTGGCGAAGAAGGGTAGGACATGTAAACGTGAGGACGATGTTCCCCCGGCCACGGCGTCCTACCTAGCAGCTGTCACAGGAAGCCATGCAGAAGGACGTAACTCGCAGCAGACGGGTTAGCCAGTAGAGGAGCCTGTTGAAGTTGACGAAGGGGACATCACGCCAGTCCTCGGTGACCCAGGAGGCAGCATCCTTCTCTCCCAAAACCTTAAAGACAAGCTCGACAAGCAATGGGAGAGGGCGGTGGTTCTGAAAGTGCTGGGTCGACGAGTGGGATTCTCCGTTCTTAGCGCTAAGCTGAAGACTCTGTGGAAGTTGCGGGGACGGATGAAGATGGTGGACTTAAACAACGACTTTTTTCTGGTCAAGTTTCAGGAGGACAGTGACTACTTCCGGGTCCTTTCCGAGGGGCCATGGGTGGTGCTCGGTCAGGTGGCTGCCGTTAAGAGGTGGAGCCTGAATTTTTGCCCCTCCATCGTTGCGATAACCCGAGCCGTCGTGTGGATTAGGATTCCAAACCTCCCAATGAACCGATGCCATCCATGTATACTTTCTACTGTGGGCGACCTAGTTGGTTCCACCGTTCTCCTGGATGACGAGACGCTTCTTGCTAACCGTGGTAAATTCGCCAGGCTTGCGGTGAAGGTGGATCTTCTTCGCCCTCTGACACTGAGCATCGACCTCGACGGAGAACAGCTTCTCATCTCCTATGAGGGGCTTCCCCAAGTCTGCGTCAAGTGTGGAGTGTTCGGGCATTCTCCTACCGCCTGCACCCACACACGCACCTCCACATCGCCGGTAGTAACGCCGGAGGGTCGCGAGGGAGAAGAGGGGCCAGCGCCGGGAGGACCGTTGGAGTTGGCTGGAGGGTCACAACCCACAGTGGTCGCAAACAGCTACGGCCTGTGGACGCACGTCCAAAGGAGGCGCCCTCCTCCAGCGACAGGACAGGGCCAGAGTCGAGGACGTACGGCGCAGGAGAAGCCAACTCAAGGAGGATCACGTTTTGCAGTCTTATTAAATAAGGATACTATAGCAGAAGGGGCAACTCCTACCTTACCTGCAACTACTGAAGGCCTTCCTGTTGGATTGGGACAGCGAGTCAGTGTCTTTAGTTTCACAGGAACCGGACGGTCCCCACCCCAGTCCGGGACTTCCAAGACCACCGAGCGACCCCGGAGCTCGTCTAGGGGGGCTAAGGTCAAAGGGCTTTCAGCCCCGGCCCAATCCCGGGGGGCCGAGGGCCACCTTCGAGTGGGCCCGTCCGAACCTTCTGCCCCGAGTTCCTCCATTTGCCTTCAACCCACGCCTGCCGATCGCCACCTTGCAGTCACCATCCCGACCCACACTGAGATGATCTGCGGCAACCAGCTCCTCACGGACCGGATCCCGAAGGTAGTCGAGGAACCTCGGGGAATGGAGGGGGTGGAGGATCCTGGGGCCGATTCAGCCATCCAGGACCTCTCCCCTCCCGAACCACCCGATGTTGCCATGGCCTTCGAAGGGCCGGAGGCTGCCTCGATGCTCGGGCTGGCCCCGGCCGACAGACCGATCCCTAGTTCTGGGGAGCCGCAGGAAGGTCCTGCCAAGAGCCCGGGTGTTGCCCGGAGTTAAGTTTTCCTTTCCTTCCTTGTTATGTCGATTTTATTTTGGAATTGTCAAGGCGCAGGCGGGTCTTAGTTTCAGACCCTCCTGCGCAATTACCTTCGCACCTATAAACCAGGAGTGTTGGCCTTGCTGGAACCTCGGATTAATGGAGGTCAGGCCCAGAAGTTTATTCGCTCTTTGGGGTATGATTTCTCTTTTTGAGTTGAAGCGGAAGGCTTTTCTGGTAGTATTTGGCTCATATGGCAAGAGGCCTTTGAAATTTCGGTGGCTGTCGCGCATAGGCAATTCTTACACACTACCTTCAAATTTCGGTCTCATACTTTTTCCCTTACCATCGTGTATGCTAGCCCGCAAGTGGCCTCGCAGTTGAGCCTCTAGGCCGCACTCTATTGGATTGGCAATTCTTGCGTGTGGCCGTGGATCGTGGGGGGCAATTTCAACGCTAAGCTAGCACACTCGGACAAAAGGGGAGGGTCCACTTCGGCCCCGGAAGTGAGTTGGCGGTTTCAGGATTGGGTCCATCAGAGTGGACTTCATGATCTAGGGTATGTTGGGTCTAAGTTTACTTGGCGGAGGGGGCAGGTTCAGGCTCGCCTCGATAGGGTGTTGGGTTCGTCTGCTTGGGTCCAGTGCTTCCCGCTTACGGTCAATCAGCACCTTCCATTCCTTGGCTCCGACCATCGGCCTATGCTTTAGTTTCTCCAGCCTCCGTCGAGGGCTCGGGGCGCGCCACCCTTTCGATTCCAGAATGCTTGGTTAACTCATTCAGGCTTTCAAGCCGCTGTCACTGAGTCCTGGCATCCGGAGGGGGGGACCCTCAGTACCTCTTTAACCTAGCTGTCAGACCACCTCCAGCTTTGGAACCGTAACGTGTTTGGCAAGATTTTCTACCGGAAGAAGAAACTTATGGCACGTTTGGAAGGGATTCAGCGAGCCTTATCGGCAGGCGCTCCGGACTCTTTACTGACTTTGGAGGACAAGCTCAGCACCGAACTCCTGCAGGTCCTCTGTGAGGAGGAACTGTTTTGGCATCAACAAGACCAATGCGACTGGCTTTCCAAGGGCGACCGCAACATCAAGTACTACCACACACTCACCCTAGCCAAACGTCGGAAGCTGCATATTGAGAAGCTCGAGGATTCTGAAGGCTGTAGTATCTCTGAGCCAACCCAGCTGCGTGATCTAGTTACTAACTATTTCTTGCAGCTCTATCACCTGGACGACGGGGCTCCCGCGTGGTTCCCCATCACCGGTGCGTTTCCCCCGCTTTCTGAGGCCCAAGTGTTGGACCTCCGTCTCCCCATTCGGGCGACCGAGGTCTCGAGCGCTATTTTCACGATGAATCCCAACAAAGCCCCCGGAATTGATGGTTTTAATGCTCTCTTCTACCAGCAGCAGTGGGGGACGGTTGGGCCCACGGTAATAGATTTCATTCAGCATATTTTCAGGCAGGAATGTTGGGACCAGGCTATTAATCGCACGCTGCTGGTTCTTATCCCAAAAACCCCTTCTCCGACTCAGGTCTCCCAATTCAGACCGATTAGCTTGTGCAATGTCTTGTATAAGATCGTGTCTAAAGTTATTGTGCATCGCCTAAAAGTTCACATGCGCCATTTGACTGCGCCGACCCAATGCAGTTTAATCCCGGGAAGACATATTACAGATAATATTATTATTGCCCAAGAGGTGATCCACTCTATGCGGAAGAAATCAGGTCCAACAGGCTACCTGGCCCTCAAAGTGGATTTGGAGAAAGCGTATGATCGGATTTGGTGGCAGTTTCTGAAGGAGACTCTGGAGGATATTGGCCTTCCAGAAAGTTTAATTTGGGTCATTATGCAATGTGTCACAACTACCTCTCTTCAGGTGGTCTGGCAAGGGTCGCCTTTGACGTCGTTTCGCCCTTAGCGTGGTCTCCGACAAGGGGACCCTCTATCTCCCTATCTTTTTGTCCTCTGTATGGAGAAATTGGGCCATCCAATTTCGGCGGAGGTAGCTCGGGGGAGCTGGATGCCGATTAAGTTGGGCCGCTCGGGCCCTCCTATCTCTCACCTGTTCTTTGCGGATGACCTGGTGATTTTCGCGAAGGCTGAGGATAGTCAGATTCAACTTATCGTTCGTAATCTGGACACCTTCTGTTGTGCTTCCGAGCAATGCGTGAACAAACCTAAAACCCGTATCTTCTTCTCTCCGAACGTTCCTCGGGAAACAGCGCGGCGTTTAAGCCAAGGGCTTGAGGTTGCGTGCACAACAAACCTTAGCTGGTATTTGGGAGTTCCTCTGCTTCACGAGCGGACGTCCCGGCGCACCTATCAGTATATCCTAGACAATGCTCAGCGGAAACTTACTGGGTGGCGAGCCAGACTACTGTCCTTAGCGGGCAGGGTTACTTTAACCCAGGCTGTCCTGTCGGCGTTGCCCATGTATACCATGCAAACGGTTAGGTTGCCGCGCCGCCTGTGCGACGATCTGGAAAAACTCATGTGAAGCTTTATCTAGGGATCCTCGCGTACTCAACGCAAGCTGCACCTGGTCAATTGGGCATCCGTGTGTCAGCCTAAGACGGAGGGGGGTTTGGGTATCAAGCGCATTCGGGCTATGAATGACGCGCTTCTGATGAAATTGAGTTGGGGCCTACTCACTGACCCTTCGGCGCTTTGGGTTCAGATCCTTAGGGCTAAATATCGCCTTGATCCTTCCCATCTTCCTCTCACTCTTGCCAAGTCAGGGGTGTCGTCTGTTTGGAAAGGAATTTCGGCGGTCTGGCCTTGGGTCCGGCGAGGGATAAAATGGACTTTGGGGACGGGGAGGCGGGGTTTTGTTTTGGTTAGATAACTGGTTGGACGGTTGGGGTCCACTTATTCACGTGGCTTCCTCTCCGATCCCAGATAGCCTTCAGTTTGCTATCGTCGCGGACCTCCGTATCGACACCGACGGGTGGCTTTGGGACACGTTCCAGCCATTCCTCCCGGCCACGGTTTGCTTGGCCATTGCGTCCTTAAGCCCTTTTGCCAGGCGTCGGGGGGAGGATCGCCTACTCTGGGATCATACCCCCCACGGCGGTTTTACTGTGGCCTTTGCCTATGAGGTCATTGAGGACCGAACTCCCACCACCAGAGGCGGCTTGTGGGCGATTATCTGGAAATGGGCGGGCCCTCAACGCATTCGCTCGTTCCTTTGGCTGGTAGCTCACAACCGGCTCCTGACGAATCAACAGAGCGTGACTCGGCACCTGGCGGCTGACAATCGGTGTCCTTCTTGTGGGCAGGAGGAGACTGTTGCCCATGTGGTAAGGGACTTCCCTAGGGTGCAAGCTCTCTAGCGTCAATTTCCGCAAGCGGTAGTGGATCGGGCTTTCTTCCAGCTGGGGGTGGACAGGTGGCTGTCAAGCAACCTCACCAAGCAGGATCAGGTTCATCATGAAGTTTGGGCCACGGTCTTTGGGGTCGCTTGCTGGTTTTTATGGAAATGGAGGAACAGCAGTATCTTCGAGGCGAACTTTGTTTAGCCAACAGCTGGGCACCGGCTTATCTTGGATTACGTGGGGTGGATTGCCAGAGCCCGGATGCTGGAGCAGTGTGTTTTTCCAGCTCAGGGTTTACCGGTGGGTTCCTTTGTGGGGTGGCGACCGCCTGCAGAGGGGTGCTTGAAGGTCAACTCAGATGGCACTATGAACCCCGCGACTTACAGGATCTTCGCCGGGGGACTTATTCAGGATTGCAATGGAGCGCGGCGCGGCAGATTCCAACACAACATCGATCAGGGATCGTCGTTGTCCGCGGAGTTATGGGGGGTTCTCTCGGGGCTTAATCTAGCCTGGGACTTGGGATATCGCCGGGTAGTCATGGAAGTCGACTCCCTCGAGGTGATTAACATCCTTTCTGACCTTTCTGTGATTCTGACTGAGGTTTCTGTTTTGGTTACAGGTATCCACCAACTGTTGCGCCGGGAGTGGACGGCTTAGCTGCAGCATGTGTACAGAGAAGGAAACCAATGTGCGGACAGCCTCGCTCGACTCGCTGGGTTGGGCAGCCCGGGCGTTACTTTCCTCTCAGCGGCCCCTTTTGGAATTCAGGAGCTTCTCCGACGCGATGCGCATGGCACTCAGCACCCTAGAGCTTTAATTTAGGGTTGTCATTTCCTTTTGTAATTAAAAAAACATAAATGAACATATGATTCCACGGGTACATAAACGGGGAACCCTCTATTCGTTTACACCATTATCTCTTTTGTCATGAGTTACGTGACGGTCTACATCGAACTATTCTTTCCCAGTGTACTACTGCACGCACTTTCTCTTCTGGGGTTCGTAAGAAAAATCATCAACATGCTCTTTCGCTATCTGGGTCTACCAGATTTTCTAGAGCCTAACATTTCGAGGCCGGACAGCGCCATCAGTCACCACGCGCCGGAGTTTGATTCCGTCTCCGTCATCCTCATGCGTGAGATCCTCCCCGTGATGCACTTCTCTGAACTTGTGGACCCCTCCGACAGCTGCTCCATCTGCTTATACGAGTTCGAAGGGTCCGACGAGATCAGACGACTCACAAACTGCCAACACATCTTTCATCAGAGCTATCTTGACCGTTGGATGTGTTACGACCACAAGACGTGCTCGGTTTGTAGGAGATCGCTAATACCTCATGATATGCAGGAGGCTTTGGGTTAGAGGTGGTGGGCCGCTTCTGGATTTCCCAAGTTTTTTGGGGACCATTCTGCTACTTCTGGCATGCAGAGGGATAATTTAGATTTACGTCATAATTGTGGAAACAAAAGGAAAGAGAAATTTTCTTTTTTGTTTTTTGTTTTATGCGTGTGCGTACTCAAAAAGGAGAATACATTAAGGCATAGAAAGAAAAGGAAGAGAAGAGAGGTATTAGATTAGCTCACTCTGAATGGACGCTTGTCGTTGTCAAACGTCTGGCTTGTTCTGTCAACTGTAGCTCTGCTTGCTGAGATTAGGAAGTGCCAAGAAGTTCGTTCAATCAAGTTATGCTGAAGTTGACAGAGGTGACAATTGATCATCACTCTCTCTCTTTGGAGCAAAAGGTTGAATCCCCAACCCAAAGGACCCCCCACACTCCGGCCTGACGAAGCAATTGGGTGGATGTAAATCAGGTAATTAGCGGCCCGCTAAGAAGGAAGTGAGCAACCCACAGGCCTACAAGGAGCCCACCCTCAAAGCCCACAAGGGGCTCAAGAATGTTGCTCCCACACTGCAAACCGTGGGATTCGAACCTTGCACCTTAGAACAAATCTGCCCCTCCAGAATCAACTGAGCTACGCCCTGCGGGCATCACTTGGAGCAATTGTTACCATTATGCCTTAATGTATTAGTGGATTTAGACAAAACTGACTTAATGGTAGTAACAAGTATTATTTGTTTTTCCATCTTTCAAAGCCACATTAACTTTTAATCTATGTCTCTGTTGTTCATTAGTTATATTTTACTTTTTGATTTTACGTGAACATGATCAAGAGGTAAAATTCTTGTAGCTATGTATACTTGAAGGTCATAACCAACCAGAAATGAGTGAATGTGAAGGTATAAGTGATTGATCTCAAGCACAACAGAGAAATTTATGGATGTTCTGTAGCTTCTTCAACTAATGATTAATTGACCACTTCTTAAACCATATTGTTCCATAATGGTAAGGTGGAGTTAAACTTGGGAGTATTTTATTCTTCTTCCATTTTCCGTACCTGTTTCATTTTTGTTTCCCCTTTTCCACAATTTATAATAATATTCACTTTTAAAGTATAAATCTTAAAAGAAGGAGATTTACCCAAAAAAAACCTGAGCAAATTCTTCCAAAACATGAAGTGGAATTAGATAAACAAGCAGATTTAACTTCTAATCAAATCTTAAGTTCGTTATAAAATCACACGAGGATGTTAGCTTCTTTTCAATCTCTTGGGTTATAGGTCCGTCATTCTTGAATTACACAAGGATGATAGCTTCTTTTCGATCTCTTGGATTATAGATCCGTCATTCTTGAATTGGAAATCCCTGTAGAAGTTGAACCCGTAAGCTTAAGCAACTCTCGACTACCCACAAATGAAAATACATCTTCTGGAGTGGCGTCGTCCATTAAAGGTAAAGTAACATCTTAAAGCTACGTTGATTTTGGGCAAAAATCACATTTTACTACAAAGAAGTGTCAGATTTGTCCTCGCATTATTCTCTATCAAAAGTCCTGAGTATGTAAAAGCTTGTTTACGTCATTCCTTTGCTTTGCCTTTTGATTGAATTAACACGTAGGCTCTCTTCAGTCAAATAGAGCCAAAAAGCAATTCGCTAATTGTTTCAGAAACAGCGAATAATTACCCCTTAAGATCTAGATTGAATCAAATACTAAGTGGTGGAGAACGACTTGAAAACTTTTGATGTGACTGTCTTGGTTGAACAGCCAAACATTGGATTGACACTATGAATCTGTGGCATGTCAATTCCATGTTATAATTCAAAATGAACAGGTAATCTATTATAGGAAATTCAACCAAATCAACTTGACAACTCTAGAACATGCGTAGCTGAGCTAATAAAGAAAGAAAAACAGAGATTTAACTGGAGATAAGCTACTCTCCTTTAACAAATTTTAGATCAAGATAAAGTTTTCACATATTTTAAGTATAAAATATAACACTTTGAAAGAGATAATACTGTTAAATGTAATAATGAATTTTAATAATCAACTCAAGATAAACCATAAACTTATATAAACAATGATAATATAAAAATATACATGTTTTGTTATCCACCTCTTCGTGAATAAATTATTAAAAACTTCGAGTAAGTCCATCGATCTTTGAATAAGTTATTCAATTTTAAATCATTTTTAACAAAAATTGTTTAAATTTAAGTATACAAATTTTCCGTACATTTTTTTTAAAATACGCGAAACAGTATAACGAGTCTTAAAAAAATTGTATACTTATGAAACTTATTTAAGCAGATGCAAAAATCCAATAATTATTTACATTAACCTTGTTGGGTTTATCAAAGGCCTAATAAAGGTATCCTTTTTTTTCATTAGATCTTGACTCATTTAAATTAGATCTATTATTGGACCATTTTTTTTATCTTTATACCATATCAAAGTTTAATTTTATTAACCTTAAATTTGAAAAGTAATAACTAATAAATTTCAAATAGGAAGAAAATGATAAGAGAATAAAAAAATATTGTTTCTATCAACTTTTATAAACTATTTCATATAAAGATAATTGAAGTCAATCATTTAGCTCCATAAGGTTTTCAATATTGGAAGATACCAAAAACTTGTGTTATATGTGACACATTTCTACTACAATCTTGCATATTTAATAATATTACTAATATGAATGGGAAAATAGAGTGTGACAAACAACAATATTACCTAAATAATTTATAATGCACTATGTTTTATTTATAAGACTCAATTTCTCTTAAATTTATGCTAAATTAAAATAAAGAAGTTTGTTTTCTCTTACTATGTGCTAAACTACATCATAGAAAGCTTTAACAAGATTAAAACTTATATTACCTTATGTCCTAATAAAACCTCGTAACATTTCAAGATACCTAAATGTGTCATGAGGTATAGGATCAAGTTCAAGCTGTATTATGCCTAATAACTTGTAATATGCTTAAAAATGATACCAATCTTAAGACTTTTACATATATTATGACAATTTAAAATAATATGTAAAACTAAGAACAAAACAACGATCATCTATATATATATATAAACAATGTACTTATAATACATGAAAACAAAATTGCATTCTAGAGTAAATACATAATTATCTCTAACTAACAATGTCAAAGGACTTCAAAATACCCATATTATAGATATGCATTTTAAAAATGGCAAGGCGAAGTCATTTAGTCAGAGAATTAGCCAATATATGCTTTACTGTAATGTAATCTTTTTGTACAAGTTCCTTTATGGTCAAATATTTGACCTCTAAAATCTTAAACACTATGATATTTATATTGTTGTTATTGAACAAAATTGCAAAAATATGTCATAGTACAAATACATAGGTCTAGCAACTAAATTAGCGATAACTAGTTTAGAAATCAAATTTCTTAACCAAACTACTTATGAAGCAACCCATAACATGCAACAAGCTCTACATGTATAATGAAAGAGTTCATAATCGTTTACTTAACACTTTTCCATTAAACGAAACCATTTGTAATATAAAGATGCAACCTAATGTAGACTTTTTGTCATCTGGACAAATAGTAACGTTAGAATATCTGTACCCAATCAGATGTAATTTCTTAACTTTCTTATACTGATGCATATAATCTTTTATTCCTTGAATATATTTCAAAACTCATTTAACTACATTTTAGTGGTATATACTTGTGAATGATAAATTTTTGCCCAATAGTTTAATAATGAATGCAATATCTAGTCTAGTATAGAACTAAGCATACATCAGGCTGCCAACTCTACTATAATATAAAACATTCTTTATAGTCTCTCTTTCTATTTCATTTTCTGAATATTGTGCCAAAAGATAATCTCTCTCACTGAGAGATTGGTGTTATGCAAGGTTTATAATAGATAATCTCTCTCATTGAGAGATTGGTGTTATGCAAGGTTTATAATTTTTCTTTGAATCCTTTGCAACATACTAATAAATGCTTTCTCATTTATCTTTTTAGGTTTATATTTAATGCATCTTATTTATTTATTTTTGTTTATGGTGCTTACTTCATTCATATTTGGTCTTTAAGTTGTAATTACACTTACTTAGAGTAAAAGGGATGAATGTAGACAAGTTTAGAATGATTTGAAGTTCTTTTGACCAAGTTATGGAGATGGAGAGCAAGAACACGACCTAGTACACATCTGGGTACTTTCCTTTATTCTCTATTATTTCTAAATTTCATCTTACATGGTTGTGTTTGAAGAGTTTGAGGCATGTTGATAGATTATGTGTGTTACACACCCATGTTCAAGAGGTAAATGCCTGTTTTGTATGCTAATGAATTCGTATTCATATTTTGGGTCATATTTATAAACATGTTCACTTTGAATGAGACTTCGTGTTTCTTTTAAGTACACGACCTAGTACACAATTGTGTATTTGTCCTTGTTTCCACCTAAATATAAAATTTGAATTTTAAAAGACAAAACAAGGGAGCAAATAGAAGAGAGGTTTTGGAGGCACATTTCAATGACCTAAAATGGTAAAGGAAACTAAAAACAGCAAGGAGACATATTTGGAGTGTATTTCCCTCGATCTAAAGTGAATCTTGTGATGATTAAAAGGGAATTCATCATGTTTCTTTTAGTTTCCTATTTTTCCTTTAGTTTTGATATTATGTCTTCCACGAGGAGTTTTTAAATAAGCTAATGCAACTATAAAAGTTTTAATCAAAAAGAGATTTGTATTAATCAACATGGGATTAGTTGCTAATAATCTTAATAAAGATATTAACATAGTTGAGGAATTTCTATGGTCCAGTGGACTTTAGGTTAGATTGAAATGTCAGGACTTAGAGGGATTCATTATCAGGGTACCATCATGTTTATTAATTGTTTCTTGATTTAATATTTGTTCTAGTTAGTTACTTATATTGATTTGTCTTATTTTATTGCTTTAATTTTGATTTTGATCAATCATCATCATCATATTTTGTCAGTTAACTAATAGGAAAAAGGGTTAATATTAGTATTCAAAGTCTCTGTAGGATCAACACTTGGTACTTTATAAGCTATACTATAAAGTGATAAGTACACTTGCTTAGAAAAATCCATACGGTAGAAAATTGAACATCAAGTTTCTGGCACTGTTACTAAAGACTATGATATTAGGAATCTTTAATTTCTATTAATATAGCCATTATTCTTCTTTTCATTTGTTTTATTTTATTTTTAATTACTGGATTCTCTTTATTTTATCATTATTTTAGGAGCTCAACTCACTTATGACCTAAAATAATGCACTTGAGTTTATTGAAGATGTAACATCCCATCACTTATGTGAAGGTTAGAATGGTAAATATAGGGTGCAATGAGAGTTTGGAAATGTATTTATTGTTTTTGGCATGCTCATTCATATTGTGAAATACACATGTATGTGAATAATGAACTTTTTGCACATGGAAAAAAAATTGTACATGCATTCATGAATAATGCCGGGTATAATTAAATTGATTTGTGAGAAATTGAGAAAATTTGAATATTTGTACATTGGAAGTTTTATGGGTTAGTGGACTAGGAATAATCTTGAATTTTGGTGAATTTAGGAATAAATTTTGGGACATTATAGAAAATAGGAAATAAATGAAGCTTTAGAGATTGTTGGAATGTAAAGAGGATAGTTGTATTGGAAAGAGGAGAGCTAATGAGTTAGTTCAAAAGAAACTAAGTTAGGGCTTAGTTATTAAGAAGGTGACAAGTGTCACTTTGGCTTTTGTGCTAAAAGTAGGTTACTTCCTTGAGAGTTGACAGGTTAAGTCTTGTCTAAGTCCTTTCTTCTTTATCTTTCCCCCCCCTCAAACTTTCTTTCGAAACACAGAGTTTTCCATCAAATGCCTTCTATGTTTTCTATTTCTTCACAAAACCCACTTTGCCATTTGGTTCTCTAAGAAAAACCAGAAGCTGGTCATTGTGCCCTGTGAAGTGCATAAATTGTGTGGAGTTTAGAGCTTGAAGAGTTTGGAGTTTCAGCAGGCAAGTTACTGTCTTCTACGTGAGTAATGGCATTTGTTCTTAAATACTGTGCTGTTAGAGAAGAGAAAAATCTGGTTATGTGAAAACTTAGTGTTTGAAAGATCATGAATGGTTGGGGTGTCGTATGTTATTGAGGTTGAAAATCTGGAAAAAAATTCATCTTTGTACTTTAGGGGCAAAATTTGGTATTAATAAAAATAGATTTTGGCAAAGTTGTCTTCTGAAGAGTTGTAGAGCTTTCTTACATCTTTTCATCGGTCCAAGAACGACCTAAATCCGATATTTGTAGTGAAAGTTATGCCCTTTTGATTGCTTCAGCCTCAGACTTCGTCTCTTTTTGCCATCGTCTGATTTT